>JAHPZR010041117.1:0-34614 GCA_019787425.1 Platygyra sinensis | reverse complement strand
GTTCGAATTCAGCTCCGACTCTATGGTGATCTACATCAATCGAGTTAGGCCACAAGGGTAACCTTTCAAGGTTACATAAGTTCGAATTTGCAGCTTCTAATGCTCAAGTCTAGCAATTCTGCGATCTGAAGAAACGCGAAAGAAGCTACGATTCTGGTACTGTTTGCTATCTTTATTATGTAACAAATCAGACACGTTACATCACGTGCTCAGTGAATTATGGCCGAAGGTGGCTCCGATAATGTTGAATCAAGTTGTAGAATTAGGCAAAGGAATCGCACTCTCGATTGGGAAGGAATCGATGCGGAAAACCTGCGTAAATTAAAGCAAGCAAGAGGTTGCAAAAAGAGCATTGTTACGCGATGCCAAGAAGAGATAAGTCAGTTAATGACAGATGCATCAAATGCTTCACAAGTGAAAGATAAGCTAGAACAATTGCATAAAGCCTTCAAAGAGTTTACAAGAGCTCACGTTGCTTATCATGATCGACTGGAGAATTTGTACGATATCGAAGAGTCAGATGAGTATTTCAAATCGGTTGAACAATCTCAGGGCCGGCTTGCGGAGGAGATATCACGCTGGATCTTCTCGTCAAGTAGTCCTGAATCCAATAACTGCCTGGAAGCTAACATCCCTGATGGAATCGACGACATCGCGCCCGCCGATTCAATAAGTAACGTTGGTTCTCGCGCCGACTCGAAGCATTCTCGGGCTTCTCGTCGTTCTAGGTCGAGCTCTGTGCATTCCAAAGAATCGACCACTAGCTCTGTTCTATCTGCACGAGCAAAGGCCGCTGCGAAACGAGCGATGTTAGAAGCAGAAGCTACGAAGTTCGAAGACTGGGAGGCCTTAAAGAAGGAGGAACTCGCTCTTCAATTAAAAAGGAAGGCTTTAGAACTTCAAACAGAAATAGCTAAGGCTCAGGCGGAGGAGCTTGCGTACGCCCAAGCTGAGAATGACGGTGAAAGATCGATAACTGAAGAAAACAACACTAACATGTCCGTAACAAGGGCGCAGCGACACCTAACCAAAGACTCAGCACAAGACGTCAAAAACGCCCAAACAGATGGGACAGTTCAACATGAAGACACCTCGATTTCGGCCGAGAGGACCAAAACCCAAAACATAGCGCCTGACGTTTCCGAGTTTACGAAGGCAGGTGCAAGTACTACTCCTCAGCCGAGTAACAATTTACCCGATCCGGAGCAATCGTCGTTCGCTCCGATCAAGGTTAAGCCAGAAATGTATGAGTCTGCTCATGGCGATTCTACGGGAAACGATGCACTGGTCCGGCAATTGTTGGAGGCTCAATTTTTCCAGAGCCAGCAACTCCAGGCACTCGTACAGCAACAACAACAGAGTACTTTGGCGCTGACCCTGCCGCAACCAGACGTTCCTGTTTTCAGTGGTAACCCGATCGAGTACTGGACATTTATTCGAGCGTTCGAGAACTTGATTGACAAGAAAACTACAAGTGAAAGTACTCGACTTTATTACTTAGTGCAATACACCTCTGGCGAAGTACAGGAGCTGGTAAAGAGTTGCCTGTCGATGAGTGAAGATTCTGGCTACCGGACAGCACGTACCCTCCTGCAGAAAAGCTATGGGTCAAGCTACAAGATAGCAAGTGCCTATGTGGAAAAGTTGTCAAGTGGACCTGCGATTAGGGCTGAGGACGGCGAAGCGTTGAAAAGGTTTTCCATTGCGCTTACCGGATGCAAGAACACTCTGACCGAGATCGGATATTTAAACAAGCTAGAAAATCCAGACACACTTAGAGCTATTGTTTTAAGGCTACCATTTGGGTTGAGACAAAAGTGGCGTGACGTTGCCGACAACATAACGGAAACCCAGAACCGGGAGATCACAATCGCTGATTTAAGCAACTTCGTCAGTGCCAAAGCCAGAGCAGCCACTCATGCCGTCTTTGGAGACATCTCCAGTCAACCACTGCAATCTCAGGGAGGTTCTGGAGCAAGACGACGATCTCCACTGCGCACCAAATCATCGTTCGGTACACAAGTGGAGGCAAGCCAAGAAAACATCGAGAAGCAGTCAAACCAATCAGGCCCCAAGTGTCCTCTTTGCAGTTCTGACCACTGGCTTTCACAATGCAGTTACTTCAAGGAGAAATCTTTAGCTGCTAGGTGGCACTACGTCAACTCCGAAAACCTGTGCGCCAACTGTCTAGTTGCTGGGCATTCAGCTAACTTCTGTCCCAAGAAAGGATTCTGCCGTATTACTGGATGCAACGGAAAGCATTCAAGCTACCTTCACCCTAGAGGGCAGGGAGCAGCTCCAACTAGCTACTTCAACAGCTCTACGACTACTGAGGCTCAAGCCCAAACACACAATCGAGAAAATGATCAGACCGTTTTGAATGGCTACGTCAAAGAAAAGAAGGAAAGTCGTTCTTCCGCTGCAAGCTTGGCATTAGTTCCGGTTAAGGTGAAAGCACCCGGAAATGATCTCATTGTAAAAACGTACGCCTTCTTAGACAATGGGTCTAACGCTTCATTCTGTTCTGAAGAGCTAGCTGCACAGCTAGGCCTGACAGGACGTCCAACGTCGTTGACGCTAACCACCATAGAAAAGGAAGAGAGCGAAAGTGCTTCACGGGTCGTTAGCCTTCAAGTAATGGATCTTGAGGAGGAGAATGCTGTTGAATTGCCATGTGTATTTACAAGACCGAAGTTACCAGTGGCAGTAGAGAATGGAGCTCAGCAGGAAGATGTCGATCGTTGGCCTCACCTTGCTGGAATAAGACTTACCAGAATTGACGCGAACGTAGGCTTGCTGATTGGGACTGATGCTCCCGAGATTCTGCAACCAAAGGAAGTTCGAGAGAGCTGCCATAGCGGTCCGTATGCCACCCGTACGATATTTGGATGGGTAGTCAATGGTCCTCTGGGTAGAGCTCAAGATTCTAACCTCTACACGGCCAATTTCATAAGAGCCGATACAGAGCTAAGCGAACAATTCCGCAGTTACTGCAACATGGAATTTAATGACTCTGTATATGGCGGAAAGCCATCGCTGTCACAGAATGACAAGCGTGCTCTAGAAATAATGCAAGAAACATGCGTATTGCAGGAAGGTCACTACACTATCGCACTGCCCTGGAAGGAAGACCCACCCTGTATCGAGAACAACAGAAGTCTCGCAGAGCACAGGCTCAGATCGTTAAAGAAGCGTCTGCTTAAAGATTCGGATTTGCGAGTTAAGTACACAACCTGCATAGAGGACCTCCTTCACAAGGGTTATGCAAAGAAAGCCCCAGCTATGGACGTTCCAGGAAGAACGTGGTACCTCCCCCATCATGCTGTTTTCCACCCAGCCAAGCCAGGAAAAGTCCGTATTGTCTTTGACTGCTCAGCTAAACATCGAGGAAGCTCGTTGAATGACAAGCTCTTACAGGGGCCGGACCTCACTAACTCCTTGGTGGGAGTGCTAACCCGTTTTCGACAGGAGGCTGTTGCTGTAATGGCAGATATCGAGGCGATGTTTCACCAGGTTAAGGTGACTCCTGAAGACTGTAATGCGCTACGATTTCTCTGGTGGCCGGACGGTGACGTAACAGCACAACCAGAAGAGCTGATGATGGCAGTACATCTGTTTGGCGGAGTTTCTTCTCCGAGCTGCGCCAATTTTGCGTTAAAGAAGACAGCCGAAGATAACAAAACCAGCTTTGATCCTGAAATTGTACGCACCGTAAAACGTAACTTCTACGTTGACGACTGTCTGAAGTCTGTGACGTCAGACGAAAGTGCCATCTTTCTGGTCAACAACCTGACAGAGCTCCTGCGAAGAGGTGGTTTCCGTCTCACGAAATGGCTTTCAAATTCTCGAAAGGTTGTAGAGTCTATTCCAGAAGCCGAACGAGCAACAGTGGTCAAGAACCTCGATTTCGATCTTCCTATAATCGAGAGAGCGCTTGGAGTCCGATGGGATGTAGCTTCTGATACCTTCAGCTTCAGCATCACCATCAAGGATAGACCAGCTACTAGAAGGGGACTGTTGTCGGTTATCAGCTCAGTGTACGACCCACTCGGGTTCGTTGCCCCCTTTGTCCTCCCGGCTAAAATGCTCCTACAAGACCTCTGCAAAAGGAAGTTTGACTGGGACGACCCTATACCGCAAGAAGACCTGACCCGTTGGCAAGCATGGATGAGCGAATTACCAAAGCTAGAGCACTTCCGAGTAGAGCGATGCTTTAAACCTCGCGGCTTTGGTGAAGTGGAATCGTGCCAGCTGCATCTCTTCTCTGATGCTTCTGAAGTAGCCTACGGTGCCGCCGCCTATCTCCGCATGGTTAGTAGCAGCGGCGATGTTCATTGTTCTTTCGTGATGGGAAAAGCCAGGTTGTCCCCGTTGAAACCTGTCACGATACCAAGAATGGAGTTGTCCGCCGCTGTGTTATCCACTAGGTTAGACAGGATGATTCGAGAGGAAATCGAATACAGAATTGACAATTCTGTTTTCTGGACGGATAGTACGTGTGTGTTACGCTATGTGGAGAACGACGAAAAGAGATACGAAACCTTCGTCGCCAACCGTGTATCTGCGATACGCGAGCAATCCCTGCCAAGACAGTGGCGCTACGTCCAGACAGAGCTCAATCCTGCAGATGACGCCTCGCGAGGAATATCTGCTGACGTCATTGTTAAGCCTTCACGCTGGATAAATGGTCCCGACTTTCTCCTTAAAGATGAAACTATGTGGCCTCAACGCCCCTCTGCCATGCTGAGTGATCAAGAGGAGGATGCTGATCGAAATGCAGTGAAGGTTTCCTTCGTTAGTTTCAGCTCTACCACTGCTATACAGATCGATGAGATGTTTCAGAGGTTCTCCAACTGGTACAAGCTAAAGAAATTTGTGGGCTGGATTCTAAGGTTCAAGAACGGTGCCCGCGACGCTGTTACAAAACGAAAGGAGGGAACAAGTTCACTCCCTCGAACAAACCAGAAAATCAAGCCACTAGATGTTGTAGAGTTGCAGTCCGCTGAAAGAGCTATAATCAAAGCAGTTCAAACTAGCAGGTTTGGAGAAGAAAGGCTGTCGCTCGAGGAAGCAAAGAAAGTTAAGAAGTCCAGCCACATCATCAGCCTCGATCCAGTCCTCATAGAGGGTACTCTACGGGTTGGTGGTCGCTTGCAAAATTCGCCCCTTAAGAACGCGACTAAACATCCTGCTATACTGCCGAAAGACCATCACATCGCCAGTCTTATTGTACGTCATTACCATGGCATCAGTGGTCATTCTGGGTTGGAACACACCCTTTCTTTGATCAGAGAGAAATATTGGATCGTAAAGGCAAGAAGTTTGCTCCGTCGTATCCTCAGCTCTTGTGTTGATTGCAGAAAAAGACAAGCAGCTGTGGGCCAACAGAAAATGGCCAGCCTGCCGGCTGATAGAGTAACCCCATTTGAGCCTCCCTTCAGCTTTGTTGGTGTAGACTGTTTTGGCCCATTGGAAGTGCGAAGAGGAAGAAGTACTGTGAAGAGGTATGGCGTACTTTTCACCTGTATGACGGCGCGAGCAATCCACATCGAGATCGCTCATTCTCTGGACACAGACTCGTTCCTGAACGCGTTAAGACGATTTATTGCAAGAAGAGGCGAGCCAAAGCAAATCAGATCCGACAATGGAGGTAACTTCGTGAAGGGAGAAAAGGACCTGCGAGAAGCAATCCGACAGTGGAACCAGGAAAAAATCCATGAATTTCTACTTCAGAAGGACATCAAGTGGATCTTCAATCCACCTGCTGGCTCGCATCACGGAGGAGTGTGGGAGCGCTGCATCCGCACTGTGCGCAAAGTCATGAAAGCTATCCTTAATGAGCAACGCTTAGACGACGAAGGTCTGGTCACACTTGTGTGCGAAGCAGAGGCTATCGTAAATGGACGGCCCTTAACTAAGGTGTCAGACGACCCCAGGGATCCCGAAGCTCTGACTCCAAGCCACCTCCTACTCCTGCGCTCTGGACCTACCCTTCCTCCAGGTGTATTCTCCAAAGTTGACGGCTACTCACGACGAAGATGGAGACACGTTCAGTACTTGGCCGACGTATTTTGGCGTAGATGGATGCGCGAGTATCTCCCATCACTACAACAGAGGCAAAAATGGAGTCACGCTGACCGGAATTTTGCAGTTGGTGACGTCGTCCTGCTACTGGACGAAACCTTGCCAAGAGGCTCCTGGCCTCTTGGACGTGTCCTAGAAGTCTTTCCTAATCAGAGCGATGGATTGGTGAGAAGTGTGAAGCTCAAGACGAAGTCATCGATCCTTGTACGCCCGATTGACAAGATCGTGCTGTTGGAAGCTGCCCTGATAGACTGAACTGTGATATGCTAACATATTTACTAACTTGTTGTTTAAACCTCGTGTCGTTTTGTTTTGTTAAAGGCTACAAGTTTTTTACCGCCTTCAAAGGGGCCGGAATGTTAGGTTTAAACGCGGTTTTTGTATATTTCGTTTACTTGTTACGTCTTATTGGTACTTAGTGTTAACAGTTTTATATGACGTTTCGTTAGCTAGTCGATATATTATGTAATTTAGCTCGCTCCGTAGGGAATCTTTCCGTTGTCCTGCACGTGTTAGGTTTCAGGTTTCAGGTTTTGCGTGAGTGTGTTCGGTGATATAGTCGCGATCAGCTACGAGCTACGGCTATCTACCAGAGGTTTTTCTTGCTACCGTGCATGCTGTTGTCTCCTCTAGGAGCTAGACCAAAGTAAGTTCCTATATATTTAGTTTAGGTTTATTTTATCTTAGTTTCGTTACATTGTCCAGCTATTTTTCTACATAGTCGTTTGTTTGTTTCTAGCGTTACGCTCTTGTAGCTCATTATCCTTAGGTTAGTTGTCGTCTTATTTCGTTTATAGTTCGAACCACAAGGTCGCAAAGCTTCATCGCCTAATATCAAGCTATCTGCAAAGTAGCTAATACTTTGATTGTAAACGTCTGGTGGATTAAACTTGGACTTTGACTTTGTTATCATATGCGTGCGTTCGAATTCAGCTCCGACTCTATGGTGATCTACATCAATCGAGTTAGGCCACAAGGGTAACCTTTCAAGGTTACACAGAAGACGGCCTCAATTTCACGGGCATTGATTTTCCGACGCCGGTTTCGCAGATTGACAGGCTGGAGAGGCAGAATTATAATCTCGCTATTAATGTGTTCGGATGGGAAAGTGAGCGTGTAGTAGTTCACAGGATCAGCGAAAAAGGCGGTGAAATACCAAGAATCAACTTAATGTTAATAAAGCAAGGAGAAAACGCACATTACAGCTATGTGAAAAGGCTCTCAGCGCTTTTATATAACCAAAACAGGCACAATGAAAGCAAGCCTTTCTGCGAACGCTGCCTGCACGGCTATTCGAGGAGAGAACTGCTCGAAAGGCACAAGCCCGAATGCAAGGGGCTGCTGAAAAGCCCAACCAGAACAGAGATGCCGAAAGAAGGCGAGAACAAGATGGCCTTCAAGAACTTTTACAAACAAATGAAAGCGCCATACGCCGTTTATGCCGACTTTGAGTGCATTTTGAAAAAAAATCGCCACATGCGAGCCAAACAACAAACAGAGCTTCACGGTGAAAACAGAGAAGCATGAGCCATGCGGCTTTTCTTATTTGTTGTGAGGAGTGATGGGCAGACTTTGGCCCATTCATCTACAGAGGTGAAGACGCGGTCTACGTGTTTCTAGTTATCTCTTGAACCATGAAACAGAAATGCGCGAAGACATGGCAAACAAAAGGCCGCTTGTCATGACAAATGAAGACTGGCAAAAAACACAGGAACGCGGCGGAATGCCACATTTGTAACAAAAGCCTGTACAAAGACCTCTATCTCGACTCGATGGAGGTTTTTGATCCTGATTTAGGAAAATACTGCGGCCAAAGCCACAGAAGATGCTACCACCAGGCGGCAAACAACAGATACGCGCCGCGTGAAATCAGAAAACCGAAAGACGCCATCGATCAATGGATCACAATAAACCAGGAAACATGCCTGTTCTGTGCAGATCCGCTGCTTGTACCAAACTTCAAAGATTCAGTGAGAGATCACGACCACATGACTGGGAAATATCGAGGAGCCGCGCATAACGAATGCAACTTCAAACTCAAACTAAACTCGAAAACAATGCCAATTCCAGTAATCTTTCACAACTTGAAAGGCTATGATGGCCACTTGCTGATGCAAGCGATGGCGAGGTTCGGGGAGAAATCAAATGCATCCCGACAAACACCGAGAAATACATCTCATTTTCACTCGGGAATTTGA
Organism: Platygyra sinensis; assembly: GCA_019787425.1. NCBI lineage: Eukaryota > Metazoa > Cnidaria > Anthozoa > Scleractinia > Merulinidae > Platygyra > Platygyra sinensis. The sequence continues at coordinate 26,332 of JAHPZR010041117.1, read as the reverse complement.
GATTTATCGACAGCGTAAATTTTCTGCTGAGCAGCCTTGACAAGCTGGTAAAGGGGAGCGATGAGTTCCCCATCATGAACAAATTGATTCCAGAAGAAAACAAGCGGCAGTTGCTGCTGAAGAAGTGCATCTATCCTTACGAGTACATGGACTCGTTTGAAAGGTTTGACGAAACTCAACTACCGGAGAAAGAAAAGTTCTACTCGAGTCTGAGTGGCAAAGGAATAACAGATGAAGAGTATGAACATGCAAAGAAAGTCTGGGAGACATTCGGATGCCGAAATCTCGGCGATTACCATGACTTGTACGTGCAAACAGACACGCTGCTTTTAGCAGACGTGTTTGAAAACTTCAGAAAGGTTTGCCAAGAGAAATACGGGCTGGACCCGGCGCATTACTACAGCGCGCCAGGTCTGAGTTGGGACGCTCTACTGAAAAAGACAGGAGCCGAGCTAGAATTGCTCACAGACTTGGATATGCATCTGATGATTGAGAGGGGAATGAGGGGCGGCATATCAATGGCAAGCAAAAGGTACGCAAAAGCGAACAACCCTCAGGTCGAAGGATACGACCCAGCCCAACCAACGAACTACATCACGTATCTTGATGCTAACAACCTCTACGGATGGGCAATGAGCCTGCCTCTGCCGAAGAAAAACTTCCACTGGAAACGTGTGATGCCGACAGAAGAGCAGATCATGAAGATGAAGTGGAATTCGAAGAAAGGTTGGATACTGGAGGTGGACCTGGAATACCCCGCATACTTGCACGACGCCCACAATGACTATCCGCTGGCGCCAGAAAAGAAAGTGATCAAGCCTGAGCAGATGTCGGAATACCAGCGGCGGCTTATGCATGACCTTGATTTGTCTACCCTGGTGAAAATCCTGACAGGATCTTTGAGGATCTTAAAAGATCTTCAAGGACCTGCCAAAGATCCTTAAAGATAAGGATCTTTTAAGGATCCTTAAAAGATCTTTAAAGATCTTTCAAAGAAATTCAAAGATCTTTAATGGAAAGATCTTTCAAGGATCTTTGCTAGGATCCTTTAAGATCCTTAAGGATTCTGTGAAGATCTTTCAAAGATCTTTGAGGAATCTTTGCAAGGATCTTTCAAAGATCTTTGCTAAGATCTTTCAGGATCTTCAAGGATCTTATCGAGATCTTGCTAGGATCCTTGGTAAGATCCCAAAAGGATCTTTGGTAAGATCCTTCAAGATCCTTGAGGATTCCATAAGGATCTTTGAAAGATCTTTGAGGAATCTTTTCAAGGATTTTGCAAAGATCTTTGCTAAGATCCTTCAGGATCTTCAAGGATCTTATCAAGATCTTGCAAAGATCCTTAGCAAGATCCCAAAAGGATCTTTGCTAGGATCCTTCAAGATCCTTAAGGACTATATGAGGATCTTTGAAAGATCTTTGAGGAATCTTTGCAAGGATTTTTCAAAGATCTTTGCTAAGATCCTTCAGGATCTTCAAGGATTTTATCAAGATCTTACAAGGATCCTTGGTAAGTTCCCAAAAGGATCTTTGCTAGGATCCTTCAAGATCCTTAAGGATTATATGAGGATCTTTCAAAGATCTTTGAGGAATCTTTGCAAGGATATTGCTAAGATCGTTCAGGATCTTCAAGGATCTTATCAAGATCTTGCAAAGATTCTTGGTAAGAGTGAACAGGATCTTTCCTAGGATTCTCAAGATCCTTGATGAGCATCTTGCAGAGTTAGTCAGATTTTCCAGCAAGTATGACTTTACCTTGTTCAAAGTAGTGCATGTTATCAGCTTGTCATGACAACTTCACGCCGCTTTAAGTGTGTACCCCAAATTCTGGGGTCATTGAGCATTCATATATTCACGCTATTGTTCTTACTCATCACTTATTCATAACGATGTTCTGCCGACAACACCGCATGTTTCCGAAGAGCGCAAGCTCTTTGATGTTGGTGAGATATTTTTCTTTTGTTAACAGAGAAGAAATAAAACCCTAGGGACTACGATAATGTCTGCTTGATTGATTTTAAATTCATAGGATGTGTTACCACAGCTGGTGCCACCATTCTTGTCAATTTCAAACTTGAACCAGATATCTTTATTAATTGACGAAGGGAGGTTTTAGTAAATTACCACCGAACGACCAGACACGTCGGTCAATATTTACGCTCTCAGCGAAATTTTGGTTACAAGAATCGTGTTCGAGTGAACAATTTTTTGAAGGCCGTAAAGAGTAAAGGTCGAAAATTCTACATAATCGCCTTTTTAACTTTTTCGATCAAGAGAGGGTTTCTTTTTCCAAAACACAGGAGCGCACGCGAATTGAGTTTATGACCGAGGAGTATATTTACCTTAGTACAAAGCAGCAGTTACAAAACTTGTTGCGTGTCGCAATTAATGCAACATTGGTGTTAAACATTTTTATTTGCTGATCTTTTCTTACCTTATTTCGTTTCTCGTTGCCTTTGCTTTAACATTCCCTGCGTAAAATCTTTTCGACTGAAGTGCACTCACTCGAATCGAAACAAAACAAATATATACACGATAAAAAAAAGCCTCAATTGATTGTTTATCGTAAAAAAAAACTTAACAAGTTACACGCCACGATTGTCGAAATTTCCACTTACGAGCGGGGTTAAACGTGGCTGCATGGAGTAAAATTATAACACTCGCTGAGTTTTTTGGGAAAAATATAAAAAAATACAAAAACTAATAACAAGTTACACGCCGCCGCTGTCGGAATTTCCACTTACGCGCGGGGTTAACGTGGCTACATGAAGGAAAATGATAAAACTCGCTGAGTTTTTATTAAAAAAATACAAATCAAGGAATTTTAATTGAACTTTCTTTATTGAGCAAAGAAAGAAAAAAGTCATCAAATACATATTCTGGGAGGAACAGATAACATGAAACATGACACTGCTGTGAATAAAACTTGCCGGCGGCTTTGAATCGAGCACTCAGTCGGCTTCAAAATAAAAGAATCATCATTAAATCTCTCCTTAGAGCTCCTCGAAAGCGTCTGATTAAAAAGTTGTGGTCAAAGGAAAAGTTCAAATCCATTACGTGATCTGGGCATTCACCACGCATCGGAACGTGTATACGAATAAATTAACTATGGCCGCCGCTACGAAAATCTATTTTGGCGTTCCGTGACCAAAACAACTCGTTCAAGATCTCTTTTTAAAGCTCTCGATTTGATCTGTATTCAAAAATACACAAGCTTAAGCTTACAAAATTTGAAAATACGTTGCGAAGAAGCGAAATCTATAAAATGTCTGCGGTGATTACTTCAGATTACTTCATAATCATTCACACGTCGCGAACAAAAGGATACGTTCACAAGTCAGTTCGCCCATGGTCCCTTAATTGCAGCATTGTTCCAGTCTTTTGAAGTCTCTTTGAGGTCTCCTTCCAAAATATCTCACCTTTTTCAAACCGAATAAAACCGAAGTTATTCGAGACGCTTTCGGATGCTACCGAAAGCAATGCCCAAAGGAATAAACTGAGCCTTCAAGCTACAACATCCAGAGGTGTAAGCCATTTCAGAAAGACACATTTAAAGCGGCGTGAAGTTGTAATGGTCAGCTGATATAATTAGAACACCTTAGAACCATTTATAATTGTTGTTACAGTTTATTACAAATCTACAACAGGTCTGACTCAATCTCATACATTACAATGTAAAGACAGGGTTCAAAAACAGATTCGCTCCATAGTTCCTCTAATGTATCATACAGGAGAACCAAACTCGATTAAGTTCAATTTTGGAGCGACAACTGAATAAGACGGCAATATTTCATCAAACTTAGTTCAAAAATCTTGTGGTAAGCAATTTTCCATGAGAAAATATGCATTCTGAATTCTAATGTACCTTAAGGAACACACAGGTTGAATGAGAAAGAGATGACAATCACTTGCCACGTGAGACTTCTTCATAAACACTACCATGCATAATTTCCATGCTTCTCACAAGTAGATAGTTTTAACTCTATAAGAATAATTTCTTGGGATACTAGTTATACTCTTCTTCAAATGATGTCTGAACACTCTCCAGCCTGTGTCAGGCCTTTAAATTCGGTAAAAAGCCGGTAAAAAGCCGAGTTTTCGGTGGACCGCATGAACCGCCATCTTGGATTTGAATGTTGATAAGACCCTGGGGACGAGTTTGCTATAACCCATGATGCAATGTTCTGAGAAAGGCGCTTGTTTCAACGGTCACTGAACGAGGTTTGGAGGACAGTTTGAAGATGTTTGAAAGCCACAAAATCTGGATCTGTTGTCTCTATGAGAGATTGTAAGTATAAAGAATCATTAGGCGTCTGGATTTAGACTTAAAATAGTGTTTTTGATGATCTGTACTCCAATGATATTTACAATGTAAGCTTATCACTAAACTCGATCTTGGCCGTTTTGGATCTACCTTCTTAGTCTCTCTTGGGTCTTTCTTCTTGTCTTTAATCAGCTTTTCTGTATTGCAATCATAACTTAAACCAAAAACAGTTTAAAGCATGTCATAGAAGTCGATCTGAACGCCTGTTTCTGTTTTTATGAGCAGTTACCATCAGGGAACTTCAAAGTGGAAACAGAACACGAACTTATGATATGATTTTGATCACATGTCGCTTACATGTAATTGTTGTGTGCCTATCTTTTCTAGTTATTGAAGCAGAAAAGCTTGAAGTACATGGAACTACATGGTTATAAAGCTAAGTGAAAAACAATTGACAAACATGGGCAATGACACTTTCACCATATAAGACTTAAATATATTTCAATTATAATCTGTTGGACTGCATGGAAAATGCAGTGTAGTAGTCTTGACTTGAGTGCGAAACTTGAAACTTTGAATTTTGAACAAAGATGTTAGTACAAGAAAAATTCTGTATGACACAAAGAAACCCTTCGATTTTAGCAAATAAAATAAATCATGAACAGAAACAACATGTTCCAGCTGGTCTTTAATCTTGTGTGGGCTCTTCCCTTGGATACTGGGCAAAAAATCTTAGTGATTTTCATCAAGTGTAAATATTGGGAGGTTAATGTTGGCGAGTCATTGTCTTTTGGTGCTTGTGTTGTTTAAATTTCCATTTGCTTCTTGATTTAATGTCACCGTTTTTTTATAATTCTGGGCTTTTGACCTGGCTTTATATTTATTTCATATGGCACATAATTTTGCAATTTCATAAATCTCATTGTTTAATGGCTAAATGTGGCTCTCATGTGCCCTATTTTATAGCTATTATAAACCCTGTTAAAAGGCTATTGTAATACTATTTTAACCCTATTTTATGTCTATTTTAAAGCTATTTTAAGCCTGTTTCATGTTTATTTTAAAGTCTCTTTTATGTCTATGTGATTCATGTAGTATTATTATTGTAGTGGTGCAATAGGCCATTTCAGAGATCTCTTGTGCCTCTGTTTCAAAACGACTCTAAGTGAGAAACCTTTCATATAAAAATGAGTTCTGCATGCAGTTTCATTTCATGCAAATCAAAGTCATTTTCATAAGAATGGTTTCACACTTAGACTCACTTTCAAACAGAGGCACAAGGGAACTCGGTAATGGCCTATAAATAACCTGTGTGGTGTCAATAGAAAGCTTATTGTTATTGCCACATACAACAATTTTTTTTATGAATTGACAAGAAGTATTTACAATTTGGCAGAAAATTATAAAAATGATGTGATTCCTGTACAAATAAATATTTAGGCCTGGTTTAAATGCCGCATAATTTACATGTGCCGAATCAAATACTAATTTTAGTCGACTGGAATGAATACGTTCGGCTGATTTGATTTAAACGTCGCATTTTTTTGCCGAATAAAATTGCTGAGTGTGAGCGACGTGTTTTAAATTCCCATTTGAGCAACATAAATTATTTAACATAATTTGAATTCGATTCAGCACATGTAAAATACGGCGTTTAAATCAACTGTCAAACTTCAGTCGTATATTCGACTGGATCAGTCGAATATTTGAATTGAATTATGTTGTATTTAATTGATTTAGACGTCGCATTTTACATGCACTTAATTTGGCAGTTCGATTCGGCACATGTAAAATGTAACGTTTAAACCGGGCCTTAGTATGCAATTGCACTGACACATGATTTGACAAGGAGTTATTTAATATAAGAATAAATTAATATATTATATATAATTATTGTAGTTTAATTAGTCTGACAGATTTGTATTTTTGATGAAAAACACCTCAAATAATATGAAGGGAATTTAAATAATGTTAGCTTCGCAACTGAGAAACATTTTTGTAAGAATTAGTACAGAAATAAAGTATACTTTTACAGCCAATACTTGACATTTTTTGGTTTGCAGTGTGGGGGGAATCCTCTGTTAAAACACTTAATGTTAGGGCCAGTCCCCTGAAATCTGGTGATGGGAAACTTTTGTGTGAATCTGATAAACAGAACTGAACAATTTTCACAAATAGTTTTGAGAATATTTCAAGATCTTAGCAAGGTCTTTGCTAAATTGTTACTGTGATGTTGCAAAATTCTTTTAATTATCAAGATCCTCAAAGATCCTGGATAAGATTTTTAATGATCTTTAAAATTCTTACCAGGATCTTTAAAGTTCTTGCCAAGATCTTGAAGGATCCTTAAGGATCTTCTGTGATCTTTGAAGTTCCTGCAGAGATCTTTGAGGATCTTGCAAAAGATCTTTAAAGATCTCAACAAGAGCTTTGAAGATCTTGGAAGATCTTTTAAGTTGTTGCAAAGATCTTTAAAGATCTTGACAAGACCTTAAATCTATCAAAGCTCTTTAAAGTGCCCCTGTGACAAAAAATTAATTATTTTTTTTCTTTGGATTTCAAAACTATGTTAACTAATCACTAAGTGACCCAAGTTTTAATCCTTGATTTAAAAAAGGCACCTGTTTATTTTAACTGGAACTTTCCTATTTAATGATCCGCCATTACTAAATTTAAGTTCTTGAGAGAGCTGGATCGAGGAGAAAATGATGTCAAAGGCTCACTAGTTTAAGAATGCAATGCGTGTGTACGCTGCAGAATTATATGCAGCACGGGAGTTTTGGGCTTTCACACTTTTAAACTCGCACTTTGCATACATAATATGCTGCGTTCACACGCTGAAATTTTAAGCTGGTGAGCCTTTGACGTCACTTTTCCCGGATCCAACCCTCTGAGGTTAAATCGGTCAGGTTTGAACGTGAGTAATGGCGGATCGTGAAATCTAAAACTTGCACTCAAAGTAAACAGCCTTTGGATAAAAATGAAAGGTCAGAATTTTGCCAGTCAAGTGTCAGGCAGACACACTTTCAGAATCTCAAGAAAAAAAGGAAGTGAATTTTTTTATCACAGGGGCACTTTAAGGATCTTAACAGGAACTTTGAAGATCCTTTAAGATCCTTCAGGACCTTGGTAAGATCTTTGAAGATCTTGCAAAAGATCTTGTCAAGATCTTTGCAAGAACTTGTCAAGATCTTGAAAGACCTTTTAAGTTCTTGCAAAGATCTTTAAAGATCTTACAAAAGTCTTTAAAGATCTTGACAAGAACTAAAAGTCTATCAAAGTTCTTTAATGCTCTTAACAGGAACTTTGAAGATCCTTAAAGATCCTTTAGGATCTTGGTAAGATCTTTGAGGATCTTGCAAAAGATCTTGTCAAGATCTTGTCAAGATCCTTCAAGATCCTTCAAGATCCTTGGCAAGATCCTTGAAGATCCTGGCAAGAAAGTTGAAAGATCCTTGAAGATCCTGGAGGATCCTTAAAGATCTTGACCAGGATCTTTAAAGATCTTGATCAAGATCCTCACAAAGATCCTCGTGAAGATCCTCGAAGATCCTTAAAGATCCTTCAAAGATTTTCACCAGGGTATGCCAAACACAGAAAAGCTGGTGTTGACACTGGAGGACAAAGAAAAGTACGTTGTACATTACAGCAACCTGCAGTTTTACCTCGGACAGGGAATGCGGCTGAAGAAAGTTCACTGAGTGATAGAGTTTGATCAGGAGCCGTGGATGGAGCCATACATCAGGATGAACACGGAGTTTCGTAAGCAGGCAAAGAGCGATTTTGAAACGGACTTTTACAAGCTGATGAACAACTCGGTGTTTGGCAAGACGACGGAAAATCTGAGAAATCGCGTGGACGTGAAGATAGTGAGAGACTGGGAAACGGACAAGATCCGAAAGCTGTTGTCGGCCCCATCATTTGACAGATTCACAATCTTTGGAAACGGCATGGCCGGCATCCACATGCGCAAAACAAAGCTGGTGCTGAACAAGCCAGTATACACAGGAATGACGATCTTAGAGAACAGCAAGATTCTGATGTATGACTTCTTTCACAACTACTTGAAAGCCAGATACGGCCACAAATGTGAGCTAGTGTACACAGACACAGACAGCCTGATCTTGGACATCCAGACAGAAGATGTGTACAAAGACATGCAAGAACACTCATGGCTGTATGACACAAGCAACTACCCCAAGGACCATCTTCTGTACACTGCCGCGAATAAGAAGGTTTTGGGCAAGATGAAAGATGAATGTGGTGGCGATGTGATAAAGGAAGTCGTAGCAGTAAGGCCGAAGATGTACTCGGTGGAATGGGGGGCAAAAAAAAAATAAGGAAGGCGAAGGGCGTGAAAAAAATTGTGATTGAGAAGGAGATAACGCACGAGCACTACAAAGAAGCGCTCTTTGAGAGGAAGCAGTTCATGCACAAAATGAAAATCTTGAGGAGTGAGGGCCACGAAATGTACGGAATGTGCATGAACAACATCTCCATATCACCGTTTGATACAAAGCGCTGGATAGCAGATGATGGGATCCAAACGCTGGCATACGGGCATTTCAGGCGGGCGGCAGCTGAGTATTAGGCGGCACAACCAACAGCTCTTCGCGAACAAAGCCGCGCTTAGGCCCGTCAGACAAATAATAGACAACAGGCTCATTTGGCTTGGTCTTATTTTCAACGACCTGGTAGACTTTCAAAGACCAGATCGGGTCTGTTGCTCTTTTGGTTCCGCCCTCAAGCTCGCCCGGCTGATACAAATATCTCACATTGATGAGAGGAGGAAGTTTTTTTTCGGCCACTCCGACAGGCCTGTTATACTTTGTTGACGGTTTTGAGGAGACCGATTTCTCTTTGATTGCAACAGCAGGTTTTTTACCAATAAGGCTGGTCACTTCATTGTTCAGGGCACTGACAACATCAGGCAGCCTTTTTACCCACTCAGTTGACCGCTTGCCCTCAGGCAGAGAGCATCTCCACGGCATACTGATGACCAAACAGACGCTCTGGAAGCGTGCGGTTAAAACGCTCGACAATTGCCTGATCTCTGTGAATTTCAGTACGGCCGCGACGAATGTAAGTTTTGTGTTTTCCATTTCTTTTGTAACGCCACCCATAAACTCGCGGCCAGGATAAACTTGCAGCAACTTGCGGGCGAGGAACGTATCTCGGCGCAGGAAGATAGATCTGCCAGATGGCCTGCTTGTAGAGCCACTGTTTGACAACATTTTCAGGCACTTTCGCGGCATCTGCTAATTTTTTGATTGCAGAGACGCCTTTCCAGTAACCCTGGGGGCTGTAGTAGATTTTGGCGAGTTTGGCGTCCATTTATATTAAGGCGGAAAATGTTCAAAGAAAACGAAAAGCCGCGTATCCAAGCGCTAGCGCGCTCCCGCCGACAAAAAGAAGCTCGCCCTGTTTCTGCAGCTCACTTGGCTGATACATGTCCGAGAATTTCGGCTTTGTGGGCAGAGTTAATTTGTAGTCGGGGTGGGCCTGGTTGTAGAGCTTGAACGCGTAATCGGTGTTCGTGAAGTTTTGGTTCGCCTGGGCTTTGATTTCTCTGTTGGTTTCAATCCAGTCAAGGAGCTGCGTGCGTTCGCGCGTGTATTTCGCCATCGCCACCTGATAAGCTTCAAGTGCTTTGTCATGCCTTGTTTTCTCGGCTAAAGCAGCCTTACCACCGCCCGACAAGTAATTTGCAAGATAGTTGCCGCCAGTGAAAGCCGCGGCGTTGATAATCGCACCGCCAATCATAATCGCAATGCTGGCCATTTTATTGAAAGATTATTTTTTCAAACCGAATCAGGAAGAATCTTCTGGTCTTCGAGATACTGTTTCAGCGCGATGCTGCCTGCCAAGACGGCGGTGAATTTGGCATAGTTCATCACGTTGCTGCTAGGGTCGTTCGTGAAGTTTTCTTTTACGACTTTTTTTCCAATCCAGCCAATGCCGGCGACCAATCCGGTAAGAGTTGCGGCGTCCATGATTGTTTTCACGAGCTTGTTGTCAGACATGTTGATATAATAAAAAAAATTATTTTTCTAATTGATCACGAACAAGATCATCGCTGCAAGACTCACACAGAAGCTTTCCATGAATCAATTCACCCCCATCATCCAAAAAATAAGCATGGCAACTTCACACATGACTTTTACGACAGGCCCCCAAGTTTCAGGAGAAGTATGAATGATATGCCAGGCAGTTTTGAAAGCCTCTATTGTGAAGTTAGCCCAGGCAAAAAATATTCCGCCGACTGCGGCAGCTTTGGCTGAAGCCCGAAGAACATTAACCATTGTTATAAAAACATTGAGAAAAGTTTAATTGATTTTCAATCCATCGGTTTGATGCCCCCTTTTCTTTTTGGCGCAACATCAACAGGAGATGGCGGGGGCGCTCGTGGCAAAACAGGCGATGGTGGCGGTTTGGTAAAAGCGCTTTTGATCTCTTCGCGTTTGTAGTAGATACCCGCCAATGAAACGACAATGCTGATGACACTCAGCCATTGTGTTGTTGTTAGAACGTTTTTGGCGCTCTCAGAGTCAACAACTTTTGTTTCATCTGTTGGGGCAACAGCAGGAGGCTCAGCTTGTTTTAGCTGATTATTTGCAATAATGACTTGGGCTTCAGCTAATGCCTTTTTTGTGCCTCGCGAGCCTGTTTAGTTCTCTCTGCGATAGCTTTGCCCGCTGCGACACGTTTTGGATTTTTTTGCTTGTTGTGGGAGTTTTTGAAGTCACTTGTTGAGTCGCATCAACAGTTTCTGAATCTGCCATGCCGTATATTTGCTGAATAAATTATATTTAAATGAGCAATTGTCGAGTAATGTTGAGTAATTATTCAGAAATTAGTGGGGATTGCTTAGCATTATCTACTTCGTCAACCCCAGCAAGCGGATAGCCATCTGAATCACGAGAAGGGTGGCGAGTTTTGCTGAAATCGACATGTTTTCCTGTGATCAAAAATGCGTTGGCAACTACAAGCAAACGGCCGCATCTCAGCGCAAGCTCGCCTTATAGTGCAGAAAGCTCTTTTGTGATGATGTAGTCGTTTTTCAGCTCATTCTGCAGGGCATCAGTATCTTTGAGCCGCACCACCAAATGTCTTTTCAATTCTCGCCGGGTCTAAGTCACATTGCGTCTCTCCGTCTTTTGAGACATCGTCATTTGGCACATCGCCGTCCATTGGTCTCGGTCTCGCCATTGTTATTGAAAACGCGAAAAATAACTTCAAATTAAAAAATTGTGTTGAAAAATATAACAAAATGGCCGAAGGTGAAGGCACATCTTTTGAAAATCCGACTTTTGAGGACCCCTGGGGTGAGGATGATTATAGAGACAAAACAACTCCTTTCTTCCCAAACGGGGCATCCACGCCAGCTTCTGCCCAATACCAGGCTCATGACCATGAAGAAATAGAAATGTTGGCAATACAAGACAAAAGGCGGCCAGATACATCCATCGGCGCGCCAGAATCAAGCGAGCGGGCATGGCTTGCTGCAAAAGATTTATTTCCGAAAATGAGTTCAACCGAGCTTGAGGTTTCATACAACATGAAAGGCAGGCTTCAAGTTAAAATGTTCGGGGCAGGCAAGAAAACTTACAATCTGACGACAACAGAAAGGGGCACTGGCCGGGAGCAGATAAATAAAAGCCTCCCAAAAGAAATACAGAATGCTCTCGGCGAGACAAAATATGAAGTGCGAAGAGAAGATTTCAAAAAAATGCTGGATGAAAAATCGCAAGAAATTGAAAAAGAAAACGAAAATCTTAAAGCTCTTAAAAAATCATATGGCCCACCGCAAAATGAGATTGACCAATCCAGAGAAAAAATATGGCTTCTTCAACTCGAGAAACAATCATTGAAGTCTGAATATAATTTAGCAGATCTGAGAAGTTCAGGCGCGTCACAAAAAGAGATTGAGAAACAACAGGCGCGAGTAGGAACTAGTGCCTCTGATTTTGTAAAAGCGCGTGATTACGATAGACGTTTTCCTTCTGACAAGTATGTTTCGAATACCCGGGAAGAATTTGAAGAAGTTCCAGATGATGAAGAGCCAGAAATATTTGATGAGAGACAAAGAATCAAAGCAATCAATAAACAAAATCAAGCTCTAAAGGAACGTATAATGAAGGATATGTACACTTCGGAAAACGCAAAAAAACCTGAAGTAAGAAGCGCGGCAAAAAAAAATATAGAAACAAATCAAGCAACTTTTGATAAAAACGTGGAAGAAACAAATGAGCTTCTTGACCGACTTGGCATAAAACGGCCTGTCTTAGAAAAAGAAAGAGAGATCTTTCTTAAAGAAAGAGCAGATCTTGCCAGGTTGATCGAAAGCGATAAAAAAATTGTCGCCGATTTAAATTCCGCACCTTACGAAGTAGAAGCTGGTAAAGAAAGAATTGCGCAGCATGAAAGAGAAGACGAATGGGTTTCAGAACATCTTGATCAAACCGAGCGAGATCTTGGGCTTGAAGATAGAAGATCTCTTCGTGAAAAAATAAAAGAGATTTTCAAAAAATATGGCGTTACGGTGACCGCCATATTTCTTGCCCGCGGGCGCCACAATTGGGACCGTTATTGGGGCCATCACCAACGCCTTGAAAAAACTCAGAAAAGGCCTTGCAAATGGCCTTAAAACGATTGGAGAAAAAGCCGCTTCTGCACTGCCAGGCCTCATTGGGGCGATCGCCAGCTTTCTTTTCAAGGCCGCCACGAGTGCCATCGGCTTTCTTGCTGAACATACCTGGCTCTTGATTCTGGCGGTGGTTGCATTTCTTTTCCAAAAATTGTTGAAAAAGAATTAGCGTGCTGCCATAAACAACAGAGCCACAACACCTACAATGCCAACAATTACCGCGGTTTTGTTTATTTCATGCTGTGGCGTTTTTTCTTCGATTAGCGGTTTTTCTGGAACAGTTTCTTTTTCTGGACTTCGCTTATCTTTCGGACACAGGAATTGCGCGGCCATGGCGGCTTAGTGAATTGGGTTTGAAGGGTGGCTGTTGGGCAGGTTTATTTTTGATGGGCCACCATCCATCAGCCGCAGGCCTGCTTTTTTTGTGCCCAGATTTACGCCATTGTTTACTCCGAGCTTCATTCCAGCGCTTGCTTGCTTTAGCTTGTTGTTGTAGCCCACTATGCTTTCTGTGTTGATGATCATTTTTGCCGGCATCAGCCAAGCTCCGGGGCATACGGCAAGATTCAGTCTGACTTTCGCTTGATCAACTGCGAGCTGGTATCTTTGCACGCTTTTCGCTAAGTCGGGCTGCCTGATGGCATCTTCCATCAGCGTCAAAAACTCCGTCTGGGCCTCTTTCGCTCTCCCCCCATCTCCAAGTATGCCGCTCCTTACATTCACCTGCGCGCCCAAGATGCAGTAAACGAACGCCTCGATTGACTGGTTGATGCGTGAAAGCCTAGCTTGGATCAGCCCCGCTGCTGTTTTGGGGGCAAACCAGTCATATGGAGTTGAAACGTCCGGCTCAATGTAATAAATCAAATTTCCTTTGATCGCTTTGCCGCCTTCATCGCTGAATTTAAGAGCGCTTGGATAGTCAGAGTTTGTTTTCCACGTGTCTTTTGAATAGAAGTAAACGTAGCCAAGGCCGTTGTTTTTGCCGTGTGTAAAGCGGACATCGCTTGATGGGTCAACCCCGAACTCGGCGCATATCCTTTTGTAAGAGGCCACGTCATAGCGGTTGTTGAATTGGCTAAATGAGGGGTCTCCCGGCAAAGTGCTTATGTTCTGTATTCCACCTAGCTGATACAGAATTCGCCTGACCGTGAAGTACATGTGAAACTGGTAGAATGCCCTTATCTGTGGTAGAAGAGAGCGACTCCGCTAACAAAGATTTCGCGAGAAATACCGCAGCCCTGCGTAGCACAAAACACCGCGAAATTCAGCTGTTGTGGCCAGTATTTCATGTTTGGGCCTCTCAGCCAAATTTTTGCTTCGGCCGATGCTGTTTGCTGCAGCCTAGTTTGTTTGAATATATCGCGAAATTTTGTGATAAAATATTTGTCTGGCATGGCATATATTTGGTTCCCTATGTTGTAAATTTCAGCGATGCTTGAAGCCTTTTCTGTGAAATCAATTGTGGGAATTGGCAATGCCTTTCTGTTTTTCAGCGGAGACAGTTGATATGGGAAGCCTGACACGCCGTCCAACCCTAGCGCAGATTTCATTTGCTGGCTCCAGTATTTTCTGTCTGAGCCAAACACGCTCTGCAGAAAGTCGGGGCCCGCTTTGAAAAAAACTTCCGCGCTAAAGTTGTTGTTATCATCGATGCTGACCTGCGACACAAATTTTGACACGTCCGCTTTCGGAAACTCGTTGACGAACTGTGCCCAGGCCTTGTCTTTAGCGGCGCCTGATTTCGTTTTTGCTTCTGGGGTTTGCATGTATTTTTTGAGCTTTGCAATCTGGTCAATTTTAAATATATATTTATATGTGCGTATTTAAAATGGTTGTGCTCACTCTTGTCACGCAAAAAAATGGAGACTGTCTACTTTGACGAGCCTATTCCCCAAGTTCATTCCATGAAGCTGCTGTCTTGCAGTCTGGACAACTCTTGGCACAATTTGAAAAAGGCGGGGAATTTGTATTTAGGAAAAGAAAGAGAAGTGTTAGCTTCCATGCCACAAGGCCATTACACTTTTCAGTCTCTCGCAGACGAGCTAAAAAAGTTTGACAGAATTCAGAAACAAAAAGGAGATAGAACTAGAAATAAACAAACCCAATTCTGTGCTAAAAATAACAGTCGGGGCGTCAACCATTAACAAAGAAGTCGCGGTTAGTCACGCTTTGAGTCATTTGATTAACTCTGGTCTGACATTGACCACTATTTCTTATGTCAAAAAGCTAAACAGCCCTTCCGCTTATTTCATTTATTTGTGATCTGATCGACAAAAACCAGAACTTCTTAAACAACAAAAAGACAGATCTCTTGGCAAAGTTTGATGTAAGCGGCAAGCCTTATGAGAAAGTCAGCTATTGCAGCCAAATACAGGCTTTTCGTGGCTGTTCCACAAGTTCTCATGTAAGCGGCATCACTCTCAGCGTCAGAGATCAGGCCGGTGAGCTGTTTGATTTCAATGGTATGCCGCTTGAGTTTGAATTGGAGTTAAATTAATTTTCTATTTATACCATGTGCTCAAACGTTCTTCCGTTTGCACCTCATGATGAATCAAGGCTGTATCCGCAGCTTTCGCCTCGCGATTTCAGAATGCAAAAAGCCAATGAAGTTGCGGCCGCTCTAAATGCAGAAGTTGCCCATTACCGCGGCGTTGCGAAAAAATATAAGCGAGCCAAGAAAATTGTCAACTGGAGCGCAACCGGCTCTGGTCTTCTTTCTGCCGGTTTTTTGACCGCTGGTTTAGGCACCGCGCTCTCTGTTGTGGGTCTTCCAGCCTCAATTCCTCTCGGCGGCGTTGGAGGGGCATTCGCTCTTGCTTCTTCGGGGCTGGTAATCGCCAGTAAGAAGCTTAAGTCGAAGATTAAAAAACATCAAGAGATTGTGGCACTCGCAATCGCCAAACGCGACACAGTCTGCAGGCTTCATTCCAAAGCTCTTGCCGACAATGAAATATCAGACAGAGAGTTTCAGTTAATCATGGATGAATTTTAACAGTATAACGTGCTGAAAGAAGCTGTAAGGGCAAAACTGAATAAAAATCCGTCGCAGCCAGACATTGAAAAGGTAAAAAAGATGTCCGAAGTGAGATAGAAGCAGAAGTTCGAAAAAAAATAACTCCTCTCGCCGCCGGTTTGAATTAACTTTTAAAAATTCACGGCATTATCTGCATATCATTAAGACATGATTGTTTTTTTCCACTTGGCTACGTTTCTTGTCAATGAATATTGCTTCACGCCCGAGTGGCAGAGACACGTGTGGGATATTACGCGTGAATTGGTTGAGTGCATGGCTCACGTGTAAATATTGTTATCTCGTGTTTCCAGAAAGTTCGCTGCCATAATAAAGTGTCACACACACAAAATTACAATTCATTTGCTGCGTTCTTCGAAAGAGTACAGACGCCATACTTATGCTTCTGAAAACAAGATTTTGACCTGAAATAACTGCCTTTTTTGAAGGCCGTGTGGCCGTTTGTGAAGACAAGATCTTTTTTTTGTCGAACAAACAAGCGAATTTTACGTCGTAAGTAAGTTTTGTGTTGAAGCCGTCAGTCAAAATTTTGCTGTATTTTTAATGACTTACGGCGTAAGCCAGCTTTTAATGCATATGTTAATTCACTGGCTTACGGCGTAAGCCAAACTTTGATACATAATAAATTTTTATCAAAGCAAAATCCTTCCTCCTTTTGCGTGACAAAAAAGAAGACGGCGTTATGCATGAAATATTTTGCTCTTCACGCCTTTGTAAACAACTTGTATTTGCATGTAAAATATTAAATCAGTTTCCAGAAGCATTGATGCCTGATGTTTTGACGTGCCAGTGGTCGTTTGGCAAAAGAAAATCGACAAGCTGTTGTTGATTCACGTTTTTCATAAATGCAAGAGCGTCTTCCTTTATTAATAATTTTTTCTCTTCTCTTTTTGGCGCAAAAACATGCGCCATCGGGTCCCCTCTCCTCCCTCTTAACCCCCATGTTGCTTTTGTCTTCTTTCCGCTTTATTCTACCGGCCCTTTTCTTCCTCTTCCCATAATACATTAGCGCCACATTTCTTCAATAGAAAAATAATTCTATTACAAATATCAGCAGGCCGTGTTTCGCTTACACACAAAGAAAAGGGGGCATTTTGTTACCGATTTTACCGGGGCTCTATTTTGCCCGACAGCGAAGCATTGCGAGCCGTCGGGCAAAATAGAGCCCCGGTAAAATACGTAACAAAACCCCCCTTTTCTATGTGTGTAATGGTAATGGAAATAATTGAACGTTTTTAGTGAAAGCTAGGAATGCTCAAGCTGCTTCGTAGATTGCAAAAATGTCTTCTTAATCGTATGTTACGGTAAAAAGTAAAGAGAGCAGTTTGCTTATAAACCCTTTTCACAAATGCCTGGGTAATCCGACTTTGGGTAGCCAATCAGAATGGATAAAAACACTTTCAACTAGTTCGGTATAATTAATTGTAATTACTGAGCTTTGTAACTAACGCACCTTCAGTTTACGTTTGGTAAGTTTGCCCACGTTACCAGCAGGATAGATTACCGCAAAGTATCGTTCAGCGGCAATTGCAACCAAAGAGATCACCGAGGAGATTCCAGCAAGCCATGCCAGCAATCCACTGATCACTAATTTGCATAAAACTGTACCAGTTGTCCCCTCTGGGTGAGTGGAAGCGATCTTGAAGAAAGCCTGTAGTGTAATTAAGGTGGCATACAAGGCATCCGCTATAGCGAGGTTCACAAGTAAATAGTTGATGGGAGTCCTGTGGTATATCATAATAAATCAACAGAGAATGAAGAGAAAGAGAATAAAGTAGTCCCTCTTAAATTATTGTTTGGCTATTTCTGGCTTCAGAAACCCCAGGATGGCCAAGAGAAAGGCACTCCCCTCACCTGGACGACACAAGCGGCTTAGAATAATTTTCATCCGCCACGAAAACTTTGCTTTGATTGTTTTGAAAGAAAACGCTTCAGTGGACTTTCGTGTTTAAATTTTAAACTATTGAGGGGCCTGAGTTGTAATTCTTGTACTCCGATGTAAAATGGAATACGTGAACTTATCATTAAAAAACTTTCAAAAATTTAGTCTCTTTACAGTTCTCTGAAATGTTCTCCAATGTTCACATCAGGCTATGTAAAGTTGTTGTGTAAGCCTTCAGTAAAGTTTCAAACTGGTGAGATATTTAGTTATTTTTAATTGTGTCAACAAACCTCATGTCCCGATGTTTTTTTATGATCCCACAAACGAGGCAATTTCCAACGATGTCTGCGATGACAAGTATGGAGTGTATCGTTGCTATGGCAATGCCAGATGATTGAAGCATGACTGAATGTTTTCGATGTTACACGGTCACGAGGCCTTCTAGCTTTAATAAAAAGATAAAGAAGAATGAATTCCTGTCCACTGAGCTGATCACTGGTGTAAAGCCGTGGCCAAACAGGCGCAAGTTGAACTTGCATAGAGACTTGCGTTGGGTTGCCAAACGGACTCGCAAGTTTCCTCGCAAGTACACTCAACTCGCAAAAAAAAACATTTTAAGTCAGACTATCCTCTATTTGACTGGCTAATAATAGGTTAATGGACGTCACTCAAACGGAGTAGCAAGTAGACCAAAGTTTTTAATTTGCGTGTACTTGCGACTCCATTTGGCCAGGGCGTAAGGTGATTCGTAATAAAAGAATCCGCCATAGATTTCCGATGAAACTTGGTATGCTGTTGTTGCAGCACAAGGAGATATTAAAAACGTAATAAAAAGAGGGGGCCACTCTACTTGTTTTCATGCCACAATGCGAACAAATGAGGTTATTTGGGTGACTTTTGGTAATCACAGTGCGCAACAAATACGCTCGATTATTTTTCAATGCAGCGCGTTATATCACTCAGAGTGACTTTCTTTGATTGTTTCGATGCATCTACGTCCCAAAAAAAATGTCTTCAAATACCCTGCATTTTTTATCCCTTAAAGGAAACATAATTTGGACATGCGCTGTTCGGCCCGTTATGTCTCCCCCAGGAGAATTTCTTTCATTTGCCAAAAAAGTAGCCATAGATTTCTGCTAATTTTTATTTCTCAGGTATTGAGGATAATGTTCTCACTGAAATTATTTAATAAAAACTATGGGTCACCGTGCTCGTTTAACACAAAACGAGCATTTCTTTCTCTGTCGATCTTAGCATGAGGGAAATCTGTTATGTTACGTATGTGCAAGCGCTCAACCACGCGCTCATTTGTGCCCCCTGACAACGCGAAAATCGTGTGCAGTAGGGATGCGCAATGCCATATTGCGGAATCACATTAAACGGTAAGAGAAATCAAAAGTGACAATCACTTAATGTGACAAATATTGCATGTCCAATGAATATTTCGTCATTTAATGTTTCCTACGTAAAATTAAAGGAGAGGAAATATAGTATGTTCTTTGTATAACAACCTGTGATTTGTTTTGCTTTGAGTACATTACATTTTCTTTGTGTCAGTTACAGGGACGCACGTGTTTCAAAATGCATGGAGGCGTTTTCTGAGGGAGCGCGAATCATCGATATCATCTCAGCTAGCAATTGCGTAGATTTGCCGCTATGTGACAATATGTCACTCTTGAGCCCTATGACGCTTTTTTCTTCTAAAGCCCAAAAGAAGGTGGCGCTCAAAATGCGCTCCCTAAAGTAAGAACCCGTCTCCAAGGCCATTAACATGTAGTAAGAATCAACCACTAATGCAATAACCACCATTGATGCATTAACCACTGTTCTTGCACTGAGTAGGTATTAAAACCAACGACAGAAAGATAAAGGGAAGCTTTCCTGACAATTCGACACAATTCCTGCCTTTTGGGTCTCTAAAACTACAAACAGTCTAACCATTTAAAACAACAGGAAGGAGTCGGCCATAGGGCGAAAAATGTTAAAAAAAAAGGACAGGAAAAAAAAAAATAGCGACACACGCACAAAAAAAAATAAATATAAACAAGAAAAAACAAAGGAAAAAATCAAAAACCAATCAAAATCAACAACTGCACCAAAAAAAAGTCTTCCAGGAAGCAAATTAAAGCGAGCTCTCATAAGAAGAAGAAGAAGAAAAAAACTTACTGGGTTATTTTATTTGGAAATTTTTGTGTCCTTTGGTTAGGTCATACATAATAATAAACATGTTAAATAATTGCTAGAAGTTTATCTTTACTCAGAGCTGTTCTATAATACGATATTTTTTTTATAATACAACTTACATTATTTAAGTTACACTACTTACAATGTAAAAGAATACAACAAAAACAGAACTCACATCATTTGCGAAAGAAAAGAAAAATTACAGTTATAAAAGACAAAAAGGCTGAAAAGTGACTGTGGTAATTAAAGGTAAAAGCATTGGGAAAAAACCCAGAGGTACAGCGCTTAGCAAGCTTGATTTTCGGAGGCTTAAGATTACGATAAGGAGAGTAAAAGTATAGCCTGCGAGCAGGATACCTTTGGAGCCTGCCCGCAAACTATACAGCAATTATAGTGTATGAAGTATTTTGTGCCACTTCTGCTGAAATTTATTCTGAGAAACCGTGACATTAGATATCTGTTTTTCAATCTCTAAATTGTATTTCAGCTGTTGCGCATATTCTCTGATAGATGGAGAGATGTTCTTGAATTTACAGCAATAAATATAATACCTTGCAAGGAGCAAACAGTGGCTTACTAAAATATCGTCTTTCTCTCCTTTAAAACCTAAACATTCATATATATCCAAAACGTTCGTGGCTGATATCAAAAGAATTGAAATGAAAAAACATTGAACCCTTTCCCAAAAGGTATTATTACCGAGCATTCCCAGAAAAGATAGATTAATGTCTCTTTGTCTGTTTTGCACAGCTAGCAAAGAGAAGTGTCTGAAATTCCTACTTTTGATAGAAAGGTATTCGTGGCTATACGCCTGTGGAGAAATTTGAACTGGAAGTCCCTTATCTTAGTGCTGATTGTACACGACCTTGGTAGTAAATATATCGACCTCCAGTTCAAATCTTCTACCGCTTCAAGATCACAGTCCTTTATCCATTTTTCTTGACTCTTCTGCGGACGAGTAGCATTTTTCATTATAAGAATTTAATAAGCTAATTTAGTCGGCTTGGTTGCTGCAATCAGTTTTTGCACCGAAAACTCCTGAACTTTTTCATCTTGCGTCTTCAATTTCATAGACTTCAAAGCGCTCCTTATGGCCGAGGTCACTCCATAAAATTCAAGGAAAGAGGCAGATGAGCAATATTTCTCTCTAAACTGTCTATAATTTATGATCGTAAAATCATCGTTAGCAAGGTCTTTGATATTGTGTGCACCAGCTTTGGCCTAGTGCTTATAGAAAAAGACCTATTAGAAATTCTGACTAAAGAGTTATTCCATATCAAACTGCTACAAAAGTCGTGTTTGCAAAGGAACGGGTCTCTGAAATTTAAGTCCACCCAAAATTCGATAAGTTCTCGAAGGCAGTCATCCTTAATATCATATTTGGTGGCGTCTTTTTTCCCCAAGTTTCCAAGACAAACTAATTTTCCTCCCCATTTTGAAAGATAAAAATCCCAAAAAACTTTACATTTGGATTTACAATGATTGGAAATGTACTTCACTATCCACGCGATCTTTAAAGTCTTATTGAAAGCCATTATGTCCAACATTTTTTAGCCACCATCGCCATAGTCTGCAATCATTTCCGACCGTTTTATTTTGTCCCTTTTTCCGTCCCAGAGGAATTTGAAGAACAAATCATTTATTTCTTTTAAAGAGTTAAAACATGTACGTAATGAGGACATGATATACACCAGTTGGGATGCAGCTAAAGTTTTTACAATTGTAATCTTTCCAGGAAGCGTTAATCTCTTGTTTTGCCAACTGTTAAGAATACCTTCAACTTTGTGAACCTTGTCTTCATAGTTCATTTTCATTCCTTCATTTTGGTCCGTGCAAAACCAAACACCTAATGCGTTAACTTTACCATCCGCCCATTTCAAGTCTTTTTCTGGGCAAATAATTTGATTTGAACCTTTCTTTGATCCTATCCAGAGAGCTTCAGTTTTTTCACAGTTAACTCGCAGGCCAGACAGTTCACCGAAACTGTCTAGGAAAGCAAAAGACCTCTCAAGCGATGCTTGTGAGCCATCTAATATCATCGTAGTGTCGTCCGCGTACTGACTTAATTTACACTCGACGTTTCCCACGGAGATTCCTTTTATCTTGTTATCTCCACGAATAGCCGTTGCTAACACCTCGGCATAGAGAATAAATAGGTAAGGCGAAAGCGGGCACCCCTGCCGTACTCCTCTACCTAAACGAAAGAAACCCCCCGACCATCCATTCTTTATTATGCAGCTTTGGATATCAGAATAAAATAAATTAATCCAATTAATTAAAAAAAAACAAAGCCAAAATGCTCTAGCGCTTTCCGCACGAAGGTCCATTCAATAGTATCGAATGCTTTTTCGAAATCGATGAAAAGAAGTAATCCAGGAATATCTTTCAAATGAGTATAGGAGATAACATTGTTGATTAAACAAATATTTTCGGCAATAGAACGGCCTTTCATAAAACCGGTCTGATCGTGATCTATAAGATCCGGCAACACAGACTTTACACGAGAAGCGATCGCTTTTGATGCAATTTTGTAATCACAGTTAAGTAGGTTATGGGCCTCCAATTCTTCAATTCGTTTAATGCTTTGTCCTTTTTCGGGATCAAAGAAATGATACCCCTCCTCTGAGTTATGGCTAGATTTCCTTTTTGATAGCTTTTATTAAGAAAACTTTATTCCAGAAAACTTTATAGAATTCAGCAGGGAGACCGTCTGTACCAGGTGATTTACCGGATTCCATTGACTTGACAGCTTCGAAACATTCTCTTTCAGATAAGGGGCCCTCGCATTTTTCCTTATCAATTTCGTTGAGTTTGTGTGGGTGTTCATAACCAAATTTTTTTTTCCAAATCTTCTGTTATTTTGGTACTCTTGGTTGCGTAGAGATCACTATAAAAAGAATTACACTCTCTTAAAATATCTGAGTCATTTGTAAGATTTGCTCCATCTTTAGCCTTGATCTGCATGATTGTCTTTTTTTTTGCAGTGGCGATTTTCAAGGTTCAGGAAATATTTGTTATTTTTCTCACCTTCATTATACCACCTCGCTTTGGATCTAATTATGGCTCCTTTTGTTTTGTATTCAATAATGTTTTCTAATTCCCTTTTCTTCACCCTTAATTGTTCAGCAAGAGCTTCTTTGTCGTTGTCTATACAGCTCTCAAGTTGCCTTTGTTCTATAATATGATGGTGTTAACGACAAGTAACGCCGTTTTAAAACAAAAGGAAGACCACATGTTGCAGGAAGTTTGCGAATTTTCATGAAAGACATGAGCTATTTTTCCAAACCTATTTACAAACCAACTGCTCGCAGAGTCGATTGACAACTGACTTCAATTTTTCGTAGGAGAAAATTAAAGGGCCCTAGTCAGCCACACCTTTGTTTTTGTTTACATGCGAGAATTTGGCTATTATATTTTATTCGGAGCCTGTCGAAACGAAGAAAAATCACTGTAGAACTACTTAAGATAATTAAACATACCTTCTCGAACATAGCTTACAGTAAAACAATAAGGATTCGCTTCACCATGGTATATCAATAATTTCGATGTCATCGAAAATGGCGGAGGCTGACTAGGGTCCTTTAAGTCCTTCTTTAAAAATATGATTCAGTTGGTCGTCTATCATTCTATGCCATTCTAATTATAATGGGCGAATTAGGAGAATGGATAGGAGCAGAATGGAATATGTTTCTTTTGTTTCGCTTTCTTGTTTTCGATGTAATCTTTTACATCATTTTCCTTCACGGACGAATTTTAAATTGTGCGGATTAAATGCTCGTGCTACACTCCACAACTGTAAAATCACCCTGGACTTAAAGGTGTCAAAGAATTATATCACTTTGCTCTGACGATAATTCACCCAAATCAACTTCAAACTAAACAACTAAGAATTTTTCCAAAACTCAGCCTAGGCACGGTTCACTTCAAATATTGGCAAACTTCTTCTGTCGTAGTCAATTCTTTCAGATTATCAATTGAATATATGCTCATATTGATAATAATGAGCGTGGTCTAACGCCTCCAAACGTATTCCCCTCACAGATCACATTTATGACTACAAAATACCAAAAAGACTACAGAATGTTGGGCGGAAAATGCAAGAAAATCTATATATTGAACAAAAAAAATATTGAAGAAAGTGTTGGAAAGACAAACGTTTTAGCTACGAATGAAATTGTTTAGTTTTCAGGCTTAATTGGGTTGACTCATAACAAATGCAATGAAAATATGAGTTGGTCTTAAGGAGGCTCAAAAGGGTATTTTATTGATGCAGTGTTTTGCGAAACGATGAAAGATTACAAAGAAGGATATTTAATGGTGTAGGCAAACTATATGTCACCTTGGAACTCTATTGTTGGGCTAGATTTGTTGGGCTTGTGACGTCATATCAGTTACCATGGCAACACCCCAGGTCCACAAAAAGGCCCTCTAGATGTCAGTTTTTGTAAATTATCTGAAAAACTAATTCGGTGGCCTACCATTTTTATTTCTTTGTTAATTGTGCGTGCATGCAAAAAATCAAGATAGTTCACCGAGCACATATACAACGAAAGAAATTTCCCTCAAGCAAAGCTTGATCGGGAAATAAATGTTCCTTTTCTTTTAAACGAGCATGGTGACCTATATTTTTTATTGCATAATAATAGTGTACATATTATCTTCTTTAATTTAAAAAAAAAAAATTATCGGACAGAAAAGAAAGATATCGGTGAAAGCGTGCTGAAAACCGTTACTCTGGAATGCAAATTACGACCGCGAAAACGACGACTATACGAACGCTTGACATCCACGTCGTTTTAAACAGTGTAATTTTCGACAAATTTCATATCATATTGTTCCATATGCTCGACGCTTTCTAACTGTCAAGTTTTTTTTTCTAAGTATTACTTAAATAAATTGTGCTTCCAGCTACCGCAAAATATAACTTGGACCGGTGAATAACGCGCGTGATTAGCACGAGTACAGGAATAAATTGGGTAAGACTGGTCCGTCACATCTCTTAAACGAGCATGATGACCTATAACTTTTATTGTGCTTTTGGAAACAGTGCTCGGTTGAGAACATTCAGGATAAGTTTCACAAAAAAAAAAAATCATCGGTAACTTCAATTTCTGAAGAATCACCTTAAATGAAAACGAGTGATATTTTGCCTGATCTACAGGAAACGCCATTTCTGTGTTAGCTAAAAGACCGCCATGAAAAGAGTCAAGAAACAAAAACTATATCCATTGGCCTTAGCGGCAAAACGTCCTCATGCACTTCGGTCATTTAGGAAAGCAAAACCAAGAACAGTTATAAGTATTATCCCATTATCGAGCGCGTCGATTCAAAGCTCTATATTGACTGCAGCTGGTGCTAGGGTTTACGCAGCTTTTCTAGTCCTCCCGAACCTCCACTTCTGCTACAAAAAAATGTACAACGCGATAGCCTAACTATCACCAGGGACTTTTCTTGGAAGCCTGGTTTTCAGTACAGGATCCGCAATCAGGAAATGACCAGCATCGCCATCCCAGAGGTCTACAAGTCTCTGGCTTGCGCGTAAGTCTCACGCTACGTTTTCAAGAAACTTCGCGAGTTTTTCCTCAGCGCGCGCTTGACGGGCTGTTATTTGAATCACACGTACTAACATTATATTTCAACTGATGAAGGCTTAAGCACCAGCCGAAACTTCTTGAACGAAACATCAAAAAAATAGTCAGTGTCAAACCATTATCTCGCTAGAAAATCGGAGATGAATTCTATTTCTTTTAGAAAACACTGGGGCGAAAAGAAAAGAACGTCACTCATTAATTTGGATCGATCAAAGTTCAAGCTCTCTTTCTCCGCTTCACATAATGCCAACAGCTTGAATTACATGGTTAGTTCTGTGTTTCTATCGAGCTCTGGATAGCATATTATGCGATTTATATTTGCTTGGAAATTACCCAGAAGCAATTCTTTTATACTTTGTTCAATGTTTTTGCACCATTGAAACTGAAACCGGTTTTAATACAACATGCAGACAATACCGAGAAACGTTTGCTAAATTTATGATATTCTAAAACCCATTAATACAATATCTGGAACCTTGGAAAAAATAACAAAAAGGTCTCTTTTCGTTAGTAATAATCCTTACCTTGCAAATGCTTAAAGGGCGGAGAATCGCAGAATTTCTTGTAGCCAACCCAAAAACCGATGTAATTGTATGATGACGGGGAAGAAATGGATTATTAAAGACAACAACTCACTGATCACCATAAAGTTTTTGACTTTGGACATTATCTGGCTGTCATGATAACTATTCAAATAACTTAACATGCACCTGGTGGTGAACACATGGTCTCA
>JAHPZR010041116.1:7500-10000 GCA_019787425.1 Platygyra sinensis | reverse complement strand
AGCAAATGGAAAGAAGAAGCCTGAAAAAAATTTGCAAATTTCTGCCGTTCGCGTTTCCCATAAAAATTATATCCTTCATGTAAAGAAACTCCGTATCTCTTTTCTGAAATAGCTGTTAACAATTCAAAAAGAGTTCATCGCCAACTTATTTGAAGACCGTTGGCATCACAAGAAAACCAAAGAGTTCGATATTTTCACGAGCGTGGTCTCCAGCGAGGTAAAAAAAAATGCTGCAGCCGTAAAACCAGTGTTGAACGTTTAACATACACCTAACACAAGGTAAGACAGGACAAATCTCTAATATATCGGCCAATAAAAAGTTATTCTAGGCAATTATATATTTAGCTGAGACTCGACTGTGTCTTTCGCTTCACTTTAGGCTTTCACTTACGCGTACCCTGTCTCGTTCCTATCAAAGTGTCAAGCAAAGAACCGCAAAGAAGATCTTGCGCTTTTATTATGCAGCTGCAAAGAAGTTCTTGCGGTTTCCAGGACTCAAGCGACCCGCAATCAGCCGCAAGAAGAACTTCTTCTTGCGAACGCAAAAAGAAGTTCTTGCGCGTGCATTATTTTTGAGCTGTACTGTATGGACTTTAACCCTACTCAGACTGGAGGGGGGGGGGGGGGCTTTTCGAACCCCCCTCCGGAAAAAATCGGGATAACTCCTACACCGAAAGAGCTATGACGTTCAAAGTTTCTTACTTTTCCCCAAATTTATCTAGGAACATTTTGGTATAATTACCATGTCCATGTGATTAATCATGTTGCCATGGCAACCAGTTTCTGACACATAGGTTTTTGAAAATCTAAAAAAAATGGTGATTTTTTTCGTTTTAAGATCGCGTTTTTACACTTATAGGGCTTTTTGTTGTTGAAATTGTCTTTGCTTGAGACTAGTTTTTGTATTATATCAAAATGTTTCAACATAGAATATTTGGAGGGGAGGGGTTGGGTAAAATTTGTCACTGTTTTGCTTTGACAAATATGCTGCTTTATTTTCCAAGTAACACTTCCAAAGTCATTTGATTGGGTAATTAACATTAGTTTGATATTTCTTTTATAAATTCTCAGCTTTTTCCACTTTGAAAGTTGCTCTAAATTATAATTTTATCTGGGGTCAAGCCTGCAAAAAATCGAGTCAAGAGTTTTAATTGACAAAGGCGCTTTAATGATAGCACATGATCTTTCTGGCAGGCTTGCCTCTTCTTATCCAATCCGACGTGCTTTCCTCCAACATATCAGCCAAAGAGTTTCTGTCGAATCTGTCATAAATAACGTAAAAGTTCTTGCCATTTCACATGAAGGAATGGCTCGATTGCTGTATGGCTGTTTGTTCATCCTACCGAATACGGCAGTGATATTGGATTGAAAGGCTTTCTGATCAATCAAAAATTATTTCTATCAACATCAGAATATCACCATTATTATCAAGGAAGTGAGTGTAACATGCCCGAATTTCTGCAATCGCCATAATAATTCTCTCTCTAAAGTTTATCGGTTCATTTGAAGCTGCCGCGCTGTATTTTACTTCTGAACTTGATTTTTCCGACTAGCCGCTTTAGTTTGCTTTCTAGCGGTCGTTCCCTTTGCGATCTTCCGCATTTTACTCCAACAACTTCAAGAAAAAAACAAGCAGCCAAAAGTATTCTCTTCGCTTAAAGCGCAATGCGAAACACTAGGGGCTGATTAAGATTACGCAGGGAAATTTCACTAGGAAGCCAACGGAAGTAAACTTTCTAAGCGCGGATTGGCTCAGTTATCTGAGAACCCAGTTGGAAAATTTTTTCAGCTCTGTTTTCTCGAAACAATTTTTTCACCAGAAGGGGACACTTTAAAGAGCTACAAGTCAAAGGGAACTTGTTCGATTGTTGTCAAATTTTGACAGTAGCTAGTTTTGCATATAAACAACAAAAACGTGTCTCGAATTTTTTATTTCAAAATACTTTTTTCAAAAGCGATTTTTGTACGATCAATCCACATTTTCTTAACCCTATTTCAAAAATGTTCTGTTACTTTTCACTAAAATTGAATATGGCAAATCGCAGACACCCTTTTTTAGCGCTTTGGCCCCAGAAAACGGAGAAACATTAAATAAGCGAAAGACAAAATTCGCCTTGACAGGTAACGCTCAAAAGGTGATTCGGGCGCTCGCATTTACGAGTCGTGAAAAATTCGACAATTCAATTTTTTTTCAAAAAATTTGAAACAGTCTGATAGGCAGTCCTATAAGCTTTAATTTGATATAGGGTTTAGAAATCTACAGTTTAAACCGGACGCGGTACATCGCTTGCACGCGAGACACCCCTGAAAGTGCATAGTAACCTTTAGCTCTGCAACCTGAAAGACGCTTATGTCATCTGTGATTAATCACTGAAAAACAGACGGTTGATCAACGTTTTCTTTCATATTGATGTCAAAAATGTTACAGGCTGTTGCCTTTGTCATATTATTTTATACTGATAGAGTGTAGATTTTAGGATGAAGCCAATCACTTTGTGTG
>JAHPZR010041115.1:12500-15226 GCA_019787425.1 Platygyra sinensis | reverse complement strand
TTTTCATGAGATTTTGTGCAACGCGTGTTTGCGAACTGGCTTTGTAATCAGAGATTTTTGTTTACCCGAGGAAAAAAAAATACCCGAGCATTGATTTCTTAATTTTTCTCGCGAAAAACGGGTGATAAAAATTAGTAAATTCAAGCGTCAAATTAGTTCATTTTCCCTTTACTTTTTCAATCATTTCGGTTCATTTTAGATCATCTTAGGTCATTTTAGATCATTTTAGGTCATTTTAGGTCATTTCAGATCATTTTAGACCATTTTAGGTGATTTTAGATCATTTTAGGGCATTCCTTGTTTTAGTAACTATGAGCGAAATAACGAACTATGGTCAAGTCTGCATAGATAAAAGAGAACTTGTTTATTCTGCCAGCCCAGTGTGTGCCATTATTTCATCTCTGGAAAACGTTTTGATTTAATACAGGCTACCAAACACAAAGAAAAAGAAATATGTAGTTTCACACAAAGTGATTGGCTTCATCCTAAAATCTACACTCTATCAGTATAAAATAATATGACAAAGGCAACAGCCTGTAACATTTTTGACATCAATATGAAAGAAAACGTTGATCAACCGTCTGTTTTTCAGTGATTAATCACAGATGACATAAGCGTCTTTCAGGTTGCAGAGCTAAAGGTACTATGCACTTTCAGGGGTGTCTCGCGTGCAAGCGATGTACCGCGTCCGGTTTAAACTGTAGATTTCTAAACCCTATATCAAATTAAAGCTTATAGGACTGCCTATCAGACTGTTTCAAATTTTTTGAAAAAAAATTGAATTGTCGAATTTTTCACGACTCGTAAATGCGAGCGCCCGAATCACCTTTTGAGCGTTACCTGTCAAGGCGAATTTTGTCTTTCGCTTATTTAATGTTTCTCCGTTTTCTGGGGCCAAAGCGCTAAAAAAGGGTGTCTGCGATTTGCCATATTCAATTTTAGTGAAAAGTAACAGAACATTTTTGAAATAGGGTTAAGAAAATGTGGATTGATCGTACAAAAATCGCTTTTGAAAAAAGTATTTTGAAATAAAAAATTCGAGACACGTTTTTGTTGTTTATATGCAAAACTAGCTACTGTCAAAATTTGACAACAATCGAACAAGTTCCCTTTGACTTGTAGCTCTTTAAAGTGTCCCCTTCTGGTGAAAAAATTGTTTCGAGAAAACAGAGCTGAAAAAATTTTCCAACTGGGTTCTCAGATAACTGAGCCAATCCGCGCTTAGAAAGTTTACTTCCGTTGGCTTCCTAGTGAAATTTCCCTGCGTAATCTTAATCAGCCCCTAGTGTTTCGCATTGCGCTTTAAGCGAAGAGAATACTTTTGGCTGCTTGTTTTTTTCTTGAAGTTGTTGGAGTAAAATGCGGAAGATCGCAAAGGGAACGACCGCTAGAAAGCAAACTAAAGCGGCTAGTCGGAAAAATCAAGTTCAGAAGTAAAATACAGCGCGGCAGCTTCAAATGAACCGATAAACTTTAGAGAGAGAATTATTATGGCGATTGCAGAAATTCGGGCATGTTACACTCACTTCCTTGATAATAATGGTGATATTCTGATGTTGATAGAAATAATTTTTGATTGATCAGAAAGCCTTTCAATCCAATATCACTGCCGTATTCGGTAGGATGAACAAACAGCCATACAGCAATCGAGCCATTCCTTCATGTGAAATGGCAAGAACTTTTACGTTATTTATGACAGATTCGACAGAAACTCTTTGGCTGATATGTTGGAGGAAAGCACGTCGGATTGGATAAGAAGAGGCAAGCCTGCCAGAAAGATCATGTGCTATCATTAAAGCGCCTTTGTCAATTAAAACTCTTGACTCGATTTTTTGCAGGCTTGACCCCAGATAAAATTATAATTTAGAGCAACTTTCAAAGTGGAAAAAGCTGAGAATTTATAAAAGAAATATCAAACTAATGTTAATTACCCAATCAAATGACTTTGGAAGTGTTACTTGGAAAATAAAGCAGCATATTTGTCAAAGCAAAACAGTGACAAATTTTACCCAACCCCTCCCCTCCAAATATTCTATGTTGAAACATTTTGATATAATACAAAAACTAGTCTCAAGCAAAGACAATTTCAACAACAAAAAGCCCTATAAGTGTAAAAACGCGATCTTAAAACGAAAAAAATCACCATTTTTTTAGATTTTCAAAAACCTATGTGTCAGAAACTGGTTGCCATGGCAACATGATTAATCACATGGACATGGTAATTATACCAAAATGTTCCTAGATAAATTTGGGGAAAAGTAAGAAACTTTGAACGTCATAGCTCTTTCGGTGTAGGAGTTATCCCGATTTTTTCCGGAGGGGGGTTCGAAAAGCCCCCCCCCCCCCCTCCAGTCTGAGTAGGGTTAAAGTCCATACAGTACAGCTCAAAAATAATGCACGCGCAAGAACTTCTTTTTGCGTTCGCAAGAAGAAGTTCTTCTTGCGGCTGATTGCGGGTCGCTTGAGTCCTGGAAACCGCAAGAACTTCTTTGCAGCTGCATAATAAAAGCGCAAGATCTTCTTTGCGGTTCTTTGCTTGACACTTTGATAGGAACGAGACAGGGTACGCGTAAGTGAAAGCCTAAAGTGAAGCGAAAGACACAGTCGAGTCTCAGCTAAATATATAATTGCCTAGAATAACTTTTTATTGGCCGATATATTAGAGATTTGTCCTGTCTTACCTTGTGTTAGGTGTATGTTAAACGTTCAACACTGGTTTTACGGCT
>JAHPZR010041115.1:0-5000 GCA_019787425.1 Platygyra sinensis | reverse complement strand
CTCAACGACATGACTTTTTTAAAGGGGCTAAGGCACGATTTTTGCATCTTGAAAAAAGTAGCCTAGTTTTTTCAGTTCGTAATTTGCTATCCTTGTTAATCTTTGCCTTATTCTGTTTTGATTTGTTCAAAATGACTTCATGTCGTGACGTTACTCCTAAAATTTTGTTTATTCTTTTAAAATGTTGCGGCGACTATCGATGTTATTCCTGGAGTTTTTTGTAGAACAGCTATATATTTTTTTTAAATACAAAAGATTGGTTTCGTTTTATTCCACTGCAAAATATCGTTTTCCAAAGTTATTTCTCAGGTAAAATTATAGACTTGTCTCAAAAACGGAAATTGGTTGAAATCATCAGGTGTTTATTTTGCTTAGTGTGTTGTGTTTTAGTTTTTTTGTGATTCGATTCATACGCTCGCGGCTGAGTTGTTTTATTACAGTTTACCTTTGTTATTATAAATTAAAAGAATAAAGGGATATCACACCTGGATTAAATAAAACGTTCTGCATAACACAATAGTTAATCGAGTGTAATTTGCTCAGCAAAACAGTTTGGAATTATTTAATCTTAAATTTTAAACTTTTAAATTTTTTCCTTGATTCGATCCATGTCCCCGTCCGTGGTACGGTCCGTGGTCCGGTCCGTAGTCCGGTCCGTGGTCCGATCCTGGTTTTGTCGACGCCGGACAAACTACCGTGTCTTTGACACTTGCTTGATCTTAAGCTATCAAAAATATGAAAAATGAGAAGAAAATTGTAATAGTCGCTTGAAGTCCATATTTTAGCATGTAAACTTAATGCTTTTACAAGTAAAGATTTGTGTTTCGGCACGTGTCGGCAAGTCATTGTTTATTGTCTGAATTTAGCGTTCGGTCCTCATCGAAAAAATGATATCTCCGATTATATTTGACCCGATCATTCATTCAAACGGTAAAATGCTCTTTGCTTGACGAAAACATTGTTCAGTTATCAAAGTTTCTATGGTGCGCCGCTCACGTTTAGTTATTTTAATTACCGAACTCAAAATTCACCATCTTCTTTTACTTATGACTACTTATGGTGAATTCGACAGTGCTGATCCTAGCAGTATGCAGGACACCTGTCACATATGAACTCAGAAAAATGACCATTCTCTGCATGAGTTCTCGTAGCTCAGTGGATAGAGCGCCCGCCCGGTGTTCGGGAGGTCATGGGTTCGATTTTTCTTTGTCCCACGCTCGTTTCATGTTGAATATTTCATATTTCACACCGTATGATTATTAATTAATAATACAGACATGAAAAAATTCGAGTGGAAAAAGTGCCGGAAGATGTTTCTTGAAGCCATTATTTTCGCATTCGGGAAAACTTTTCTTAAAGTTTCCGAACAAAATTTTTGTCATTGCTTTACATGATATCACTTGCCGACAACATTTCTCATTGTCTTTCTGTAAATCATTATCCAGAATTACGTTGTGTAATTTGCACGGGTGTTACACTTGAACTCCACTACTCTCAGCCAATCAGAATCAAGTAATTTTTTCATGTGTACTAATATGCTACTAATAATAACTACTTAATAACCGAGAGTGAGGTCGTTACGGGAAAATCTCAAACTGAGGCCTTGCCGTATTGAACGAGCGATAGCGACGTCAATACGGTACCGAGGTTTGAGATTTTCCCCGTAACGACCGAACGGTCGAAGTTATTAAGTTGTTGCGGGCCTAAGAGAGGCGCGCAACCCTAATCTTGACAGTGACCAGCGGACTGCGTATTACGCGTTCGCGCCACGTTTATAACAGGGACACTGCAACTGGAAGTTGAAATTTTGTTCTACCACTAAGAACGATCAGAATGCGAAAAATGTGTCAATCACAACCGTTTGTCGAACTGTCACATAGGATACCGGATGCAGACCTCTGTCACATGCACATGGAAGATCAAAATACGTTGATCCAGGCTTCTGTTATTCCGGCTCAAACTTTCGCCGGAAAAATAATAAAACCAAGCGCTTGTGGAAAATGTGTTTTGTTCACTAGAACTTGAGCTTGAACTTGAGCTTGAACTTGAGCTTGAACTTGAGCTTGAATCGTCAATGAAGTGACCTTTTGTAAAATCTCTGATTACGCAGAACGGGTCGAACAAAAATCTCTTCACAAACCCTGACTTCGAAGGAATAACACTTCGGGGTTAACAGCTATCACATATCAGCAAAAGTACTATCTATTTCTTAACAACCCAGCTATATCATGTTAAGATTTCAGAGAAATGGAAGAAAACCAGAATGTTATAATGACTATTTTTTTTCACCTCGATTGCGTCGTTGCTTGACTCAGCGATGTAGCCACGGTCGCCTACAAGAACACAAGCCGACGTTTCAGACGTTTCGGTAAAAAAAAAAAAAAATCACAGAATTATTGCCTTAGAGTTAAACCTTGATTGGGACCATTAATTCCAAGCTTTCCTTACGTGATATAGACGAAAAAATGACCTCGGCGGGCTAGAAAAGAGGACGAAAGAACACGAAAGAAAAAAACAGAACAGACAGCATATAATAATACAACGCGTGAATTATTCGGTGTTCGGCACGTAAGCGAAAATAAAGCTTGCTTCTGGATAATTTCACCCTTAAAAGCCAGCAAACGGTCCAAAATTACTCTCTGTATCCTAACAATGTCCTGTCTTGCATCTCTAAAAGATTTTGCCTCAATTTTGAGCAAATAAACATTCCTCCGCGACAGGCGCCTTCTTCCTCCCTTGATTAAATATTTAAGAGCGACTTGCTGTAACGATCACCTATACCTATGCAAGATAAATTAAAAAAATTAATTTTCTTAAAGTTTGTCAGGAAGAAGGTTTTTACTAACTTGTTTCAAAACTGTAACTTTGAGGTTGTTTGGATTTTTATTTTCTTCTCCAGACCGCCTTTTGTATTTTGCCCCTAAAAGAGCCAAACTCGCCCCCGAAATTGCATTTTTTGCGAAGGCCGTTAAGCCAAAATATTGTGCGTGGCTGGAAAAGCTAACCTATATTATTCAAAAGTAATGTTTTATTACTTATTTTGCGTTGTCAGATCCACATGTAATTTGAACCTGAATTTTTCACAAGTTTTCAAAATTATACGCGACGGCGATGTCGCGTCACGTCTAAAGTTAGGTCAAATTCGCGGACCAAAAAGGCAATCTGGTACATGAGTTTACCTCCCAAAACAATTTTTCTGGATAAAAATATCACTTCATCTTACTTTTTATCGCAAATCTAGCTTGCGTAAATAAAACGCAAAAAATTGACAGCATCTTGAAACCAGGCACTTGAGGTAATCGCTTGACATTTTGACTTTTCACGTCGCGAGTATTAATCTCGAATATTGACCCTGAAATGTTTGCCTGTGGGTCTCAATCCGGTAAAATGATTGTTTTCAGCCTCCAGATATCAGTTATAGTAATTAAAAGACAGTTTCTAGCCAAAAACGAGCATGTTTAGCAAAGGCTAATTAATTAAGCTTAAACAAGTGGCGGTTCGCGAGCAGAGACAATGCACGCCACAAAAATGTCGGTTTATAAATCGTTATCGGGAAAAATCTTAAGGAAAACTAGAAGAAGAAATTGTTTACTAAACACTTGGAGCTATTTTTTACCTTAATCTCGCCTACCGTGATAAGAAATGGTAACATTGCTGCCGCTTCATAGCTTGTTCGATACACTCTTGACGGTTGCCAGGCTACAAACAAAGTCACGAACACAGGACTCGCAAGGTCGCGTGAGAGCGGTGTCCATGTTTATTTATCTGAAATGTTACTGTTTGTTTGGTTGTCTGTTTCATTTTTGAAATTGATTGGTTTTATTTTTTAATATATAAGTTTTAGTACATTTATGTCATTTTGTTTCGCATACCTAATTATCTTCTGTGCTTACCGCATGTCAACGAGCATGCGTCAGGATAACAGGTGCGCACTTCTGGAGAGTTCTGCATGGTTGTGGGAAGCTGTGCAAAGAGTATTTAAGGTCACCTTCGAAATTCTCTGTATTTGGAGACTTAGAGACTTCCTTAGACTGTGAATCGAAAAATCTCCCACGAGCCACATCTATAGCCGCCAACCCTCCTGGGCGCGTCACTGTAGACCCCTCAGGTGCGTTCCTCAGAAAACTAAGTTACTCTCCAGGAACTTCTTGTGATGAACTAATTCAACAAAGAGACAGATTTGTTGACGAACCAAGTTAAGTGTTTTTGTTGGCCGAGTCAACAGAACGGGAACTTGATAGAATCTTATTAACATATAACGTTCTTGGAAAATCAAATTGGGGTCTTTGAGAAACGTCTCGCTGGGCTTATGGTTATGGAAGGAAATTTACACCAGGGTGATAGTTTTCTTAAATTTTGATGCAAAGTATGTTTGAGTGATCTTTCTCGAAGTAAGCTACTACAAGATCCCCTCCCACGGTCTTATATCTTATATCATTGCCTTTCTCCCAATCATAATCCAGAATTACGATGCGTAATTTGCACAGGTGTTACACTTTTTGCATTGTAGTTACACTTGAACTGCACTGCTCTCAGCCAATCAGAATCGAGTAATTTTTTCATGTGTGCTATTAATGTTCAAATTAAGCTGCTGATAGCCAATCACGTTCGAGAATTTTGTTATAGTTTTGATTAAGGTTTTTATCAGACTTTTAGTCGGAACGCGCGCGAGGGGTTTACACACCCAGGAGGGCTGGCGCTCATATGTTGCTCGTGAAAAATTCTAGACATTGCTTTACCCTCCACCTCTCCAGCAAAATCACATCAATAAACCCTTGTAAAATCTGGCATGCAGCATGCTAAAACAGAGTAAATAGCTTCCCCTTAGTTTTTAATTATCAGTTAAGGGAGGGTTCTTGGCTAGAGGAGTTACGGCATTTTTTGATGCTAAAGTTACGCACGTCAACTCCAAGTGTTACCAGAGCAAGGTAACATCGGAAGTGTTCAAGGAGCAAGAAGAAGAGAAGAAGCGCAAGTACCAGCAGTTAGTGTTAGATGTA
>JAHPZR010041112.1:17500-20386 GCA_019787425.1 Platygyra sinensis | reverse complement strand
TCAAGGGGAGTAATATGAGCAGTCGCCTGCACCGCCTCGGCTCAGCTTCATACAATTCCTTAAATTTTTTTGGCCTTACAGAACCTCCAGCCCAAAATCCCAAACTTTACAACAAGAACTAACCATATTCCGGGTACATTTTTTTGGGAAAGTTGTAAAAGAAAAAAAATTTGGTGTCGCAAGAACATTGTTTTTGAATTTCATTTGGCAACAGTATTTCTAAGCTGAAACTTCCCATATGGTGGTGGGGGGGGGGGGGGGGACTAAATCGCACATGCATATGATTTAACTCTAGCACGGAACCCACTTAGTTTTTGTTTGATTTGTGCGATAAAGACTGAAGCTGTGTAGGATATTACAAATATTTTATATGCCCAAAACGACAGTGTGAGCAATGTTTTTCAGTAGACGCTTGAGAGTGTAATATGCGGTAAAGGTGTTCCATTAAAGGGGGGAACTGAGGGCTTAACCATTTCCACCAGTGGGTATGGCGGTGGTTCCTGCTTACTATGATCGTTTCTTCTTTTAATCATGCATTGGGATTCACTCTATGTGGAAGCTTTGTGGCAATGGTGCCCGTGGATTCTGCTTTAGTGCTTTTCACTTCTGCTGCATTTGGGAAAAAAATCAGTATCATCTTCCAAAAATGGGGCCTAGCATGAAGGGTAAAACAAGAGCCAGGAATTGATCAACCTCACACAAGGGTCTAAGGTCTGCAAATGTGGCAGCTATAGTAATGTGTTTGCAGCCTTCCCCTTGTGCACATGGAGAGGTGTTGTTTAGTCGCGCAGCTTCTCCTCACATTCTGCAAGGCTAATTCGAGAACAGAATGTTGTGGTGTAAAGATATCGTCAGTTGAAGCAAAAATAGTCAGCTCTGTCGAACACAGCAGAAGCAACAATAACACAATGATCACCAGACTGTTGCACCCTATTGTTTCCGTTACCAGTGAGGTCAACATTCACTTGAGCTTTCAGACACCTTACTGTTCTCATATTGTGCATAGTTTTGTTTCCTGACATACTTACCCTGGGCAGAGCAATTTCTATCTTCCCTAGAATAGAACTTATCGGGAAGATGCTGCTGCTTCTTACAGGGTAGTTTGGGTGGATAAAAAGTTGTAATCACTTGATGGAAGACATCTTGACCCGGGTGGTTGAAGTTTGATTTCTTCGGTTGCAATCGCATTAAACATTTCTTGAAATTTCTATTTAACAATTATTGATTATGAGCTCGAGATTTCTAATCGCGTGATAGTTGACTAAGTGGCAAAGCCCAAGTCACTATCTAGTGCTCTCACTATCTATCACAGAATAGTAACGTGAGAATGGCGTACCAATCAGAGGTACGGCATACGTGATGAATGCAGTAGATTTAACTAATGTTCTTCTTATATGTGGGCCAAGTTGCATTTGGCGTCATTTCTTATCCAACTGCAAACTTTATCTCTAATTTCTGGTTATTTTTTAAAGTAGTAGATTATTATAAACTGTCCATTTTTATGCAAACTGCTTGAAAGTACAGTTTCATTTTGGGTTTGTTCGACTACCACTCCGAAAACACCCAGAAATTAGAGATAAAGTTTGCAGTTGTAAGAAATGACTGCAAATGCAACTTGGCACATTATATAAGAACATTAGTATAAATCTACTAGCATTCTATCACGTATGCCGTCCTCTGATTGGCTACGCCACTCACGTTCTATTCTGTGATAGATAGTGAGTAGCACTAGATAGTGACTTGGGCTTTGCCCTTGTCAAACTATCACGCGATAGAAATCTCGAGCTCATAATCTAATAATTGTTAATAGAAATTTCAAGAATTTTAATGCGATGCAACCGAAGAAATCAAACTTCAACTGGTCAATGATAGTCTTCCATCAGTGATTACAACTTTTTATCCACCCATAACTACCCTGTAAGAAGAGCAGCATCTTCCCTAGATAAGTTCTATCTAGGGAAGATAGAAATTGCTCTGCCCTCAGGGTAAGTATGTCAGGAAACAAACTATGTATATGAGAACAGTAAAGGTGTCTGAAAGCTCAAGGTGAATGTTGACCTACTGGTAACGGAAACAATGCAACAGTCTGGTGTATCATGGTGTATTGTTGCTTCTGCTGTGTTCGACAGAAGGCTGAATACTTTTTGCTTCAACTGACGATATCTTTACACCACAACATTCTGTTTCCTCGAATTAGCTTGCAGAATGTGAGAGAAGCTGCGCGGTAAACAAACCTCTCAAGTGCACAAGGGGAAGGCTGCAAACACATTCTATAGCTGCCACATTGCTAGACCTTAGAAACTTGTGTGAGCCAGTTGATCAATTCACTGGCTCTTGTTTTACCCTTCATGCTAGGTATTTTTGAAGATATACTGATTTTTTTCACAAATGCAGCAGAAGCACTCATAAGCAGACATCCACGGGACATGCAAAAGCTGTCCATAGATGAATATGGCTGCTTACCAGAAAACGATCCTCGTAAGCGGCCACCAGCAACCTGGTGTGATGGTTAGCCCTCAGACTTGAAAGTGAAACCTTACCAGCATTATTACACTCCCCAAGCGTATTGAAAACAATTTGCTACCTGTAGTTTTGGGCCATAAAATATTCTAATCATCTTAACAGCTTAGTCTTGATCGCAAAAATCAAACAAAAACTAAAGCTGGTCGCTAGATTAAATCATATGCATGCTGAATTTAGTAAATATGGGAAGTTTCAGTAGAATCTGTTGCAAATTCAAAAACAATGTATGGGACACCAAACTTAACAACTTTTCCAAAAAAATGTACCCAGGAATATGGTTCTTTGTAAAGTTTGGGATTTGGGATGGGAGGTTCTGTAAGGCCAAAAAAATTTAAGAAGTGTATGAAGCTGAGGAGGGGTGCA
>JAHPZR010041112.1:2500-12500 GCA_019787425.1 Platygyra sinensis | reverse complement strand
TGCCGAATAGTTGAGGAATGTTTAACCGGCGATAATTTCGTTTCAATTACAGAGGAAATAACAAATATATCTGCCTAAGTCGGCCATTTTGCAAGGGAGACAATTTCGGCCAATCACGACTAATGTAAGAATGTCTATATCTTCGGACCAATCAGCGTGGGTGTTATATCGGTATAAACCAGGGTCTTCTCCGCCCTCAGCCGCCATCTTGAAAGCGGAGTAGACCCTGGGAACGAGGTTGCCTATTTTCCACTTCTATGAGGAACAGACTGGGGCAGAGTAAACGTAAATTCAAAATGGCGGCCGAAGAACACTTTTCCAATTCTTATTCCGAAATTTCCTTTCACGCGCCTTGGGGAGTTATTGCAGCAAAAGCATGGGGACCAGAGGATGGCAAGCCTTTCCTAGGACTACATGGCTGGCTAGACAACGCCAACACATTTGACAAGATAGCTCCCTTGCTGCCTGAAAACATTCGATTTGTCGCGATGGATTTCCCAGGACACGGCCAATCTTCTCATCGATGGCCTGGAATGCCGTATATCCATTTCGAATATGTTGCTGATGTAAAGAAAGTTGTCTCTCAGCTAGGATGGAAGAAGTTTTCTACCATATCCCACAGCTTGGGAGCGTTTGTGGCATCGCTGTATGCAGGGACTTTCCCAAATGAAGTAGAGAATCTTGTATTGATTGAGTATGGTGGATACCCTGCTTGGGTCGCTGAGAAACCCGACCTTGTTTTAGCTAAATATGCAGCTGGAATGGCGAACATGAATCCAAGAGCCCCCCGTGTTTATGAAAGCATAGAGGCAGCAGCTGCCAGGCGAGAAGAGCCCTATAATGGTAACACTTTACGCAAAGATGATGCGTTGTTAATCGCAAAAAGAGGAAGCACCGCCACCAAGGATGGTGTTATTTTTTCGCATGATTCAACTCTTCAAAAATCCTACTTTCCTTTTTTTCCACCCCAGCTCTCTTTAAACCTTATTCTTTCTAAGATCAATGGTGCAGTGTTGATATTAGAAGGTTCAGATAGTCTGGACTTACTTGAGACAGGTCGAGAAAGCCGCCTTGAGAGGCTCAGTATTATTTCTCAGCATGCAAAATTCAAGATGTGGAAGACTCTTCAAGGAGGCCATCATGTTCATCTTGAAAATCCTGAACAAACTGTACAGCAAATCAAACAATTCTTAGCTCTTTGTGAATCGCAGGATCTTGATTTGCACACCAGCAAGCTGTAGTAGATATTACAGATGTACTACAAAGCTAATGTAACCTTTCAGAGAATAATTCATAACAGGAGCCTAATTATTTTTTTAAAATACTCAGTTTCACTTTTGTTCATTTTGAATACTTGACGTAAAGCTCGAGAAGTAACATGCCCCATTAAACTCATCACCGACAGTTTTTCATGTAGTAAATTCAGCTTGGCAATCATGCTTAGAGGACACAAACATGTAGCGTAGTCCAAACGAGAGCAAACGATGGCAACTCAACGGTTTTAATAAGACTCACATAAGCCCACCATTACGAGCCGTAATAACCACAACATCCCGGATACATCTCATTCTACTGCGCAAGCCCGAAGGGCCTATGACATCATAACATCGTTACAAAACAAACAAAGTTTGTGTCCTCTGGGCCTCACTATCAAGCTAAATTTTAATATAGTAAAACTGGCCTATTGATGAGCTTGAGTCCATGGGATAGTAAATGATCCCAGGACTACAAATGATACTGCAAATGATCCCCAAACTGGACTGCAAATGATCTCCGATCACAAATGGTCCCCAAATAACAACAAATGATTCAAGATAACAAATGCTCCTAAAATTTGACCGCAAATGGTCCAGGAGCAGATATGCAAATGATCCCAACCAAAAACATGGAATGGCAAAGCATGGATTTAAATCAGAGGAAGGTGAAACATGTACGCAAATTTCACACAAAAAATAGCCCTTTTCACAGTTAGCTGTTCTTATCTGCATTAAAATGTAATCAAACATGGATGCGGGACAATTTCAGGCTAAAACTACAAAACAGCCCGAAATTGTCTCACATGCTAGATTTTACAATAGTGCAAATGAGCAGAGTTAATCGTGAAAAGGGCTATTGTTTTATCATTTTAAAAGAAATAGTCCCCACTTGCTTTTTTGTTACTCAAACTAACCCAGCGACCCTGGAGGGTGACCCTTAAAGCTGGAATGATGGAAGGGTGGAATGGCGGAATGAAGAAACGGCGGGAAAAAAAACCCAAATCCTAAAAGATGGAATGCGGAACGGCGGAAAATCCCCCAAAATCCTAAAACACGGAATAATGGAACCGGAATAATGTGAAAGGTCTTATGTCACGCCGTCACGCTGTGCAGACAGCGTACCAACGCACATACAAACATAGATACCGATGAGAGCCTATTTTCCTGCTAATAACTATACGCTGTCAAACGCAGGAAAATACTAATCTCGTAATTCCGGTGGTGATAGTATCAAGCCTAGGAGAAAATAGGCTCTAGCACCAGGAGAAACGGGATTGTATTTTATGCATCTAGGTGATTGTCGAAATGAAGCCTCACCACCTGAGATATGCCCCTTGTTTGGCCATGCATCAAGCTGAGCTTCATTACCATACGCTGGAACCAATGACTTTCAAAATCCTCAACTATCATTTCCTAAGGATTATAGCAAAAGTACGGCCAAGAGAAAATTACAGAACCTGGAAGAAAATCGTGTTTTTTGAATTGCAAAGATAAAAAATTTCCTACCTGCAGCAACGTCCATTTTGATTATTGAGTGGAACAATTCATAGCATAGCAGTCAATTACAAAATTCAGTCGAAAGTATGACAAGGAGTGTAGCTGTAAGCCGTTATTTAAGATGATTTTAACAAAAATATTGCTATTCACGCAAATTCCCTATTCATATCATTCCACCATCTACTATTCTTTATTTTCTGGTCAGGATCATTTGTGGTCCAAAATGAGGATCATTTCAGTCCGATCCTGGATCATTTGCGGTCCAATTTGGGGGGCTGCAGTACGGGACAATTGGCGTTTCAAAATAGGGATCATTTGCGGTCTCTGCCGTGGATTATTTGCCGACCTGAACATGCCCAAGGGTTGGTGGAGCTAAGATATGGGCGTTAAAAAGAGCAGACAGGTATTTATGGTAACTCTGTGAGTAGCAACCACCGGGCACCGCCACACTGACCAAATCAGTGGAGATCTGATGATACCTACCATCACTTATACTTACAGTCGCCAGCGAACGGGAGGAAGTTGAGATAACAAAACCACGAACAGCACCAGTCAAAGCAAACTGCATGTACGTTCTCAGACAGCTAGCAAGCAAAATACATAAGCCTTGCAATACTCTGACCACAGAGCATGGTCGCTCTCAGAACCACTGGCTTTATCAATCAATAAATCAATAAACTTTATTTAAGTGTCTAAAAACCTCTAGTCAGCCCGGGGCCGACTAACTGGGGACACTCCGCTTAGGTCAAAGGTTTATTTTTATGGCATGCAATTTGCGCGAATCGTTTGAGTTGACTAAATCCCTTACTAATTAGGATACACGTTCACCACTTCCACATAAAACAACACTTTATTTTAAGTTACTGAAAAGTATTACATTCACAGTAATCGCCAAAAAGAATGGCAGGCCCTATTTTATGACATGCATCATACTAGTCATACCACTCACTTGACACCGTTGAACAACACGAACACGATTTGATCTGAACAAGTAGTGTGTATTGAACGCACGGGGGTATAGCCAGGATTTGCAAAGGGAGGATCACACTGTGTCAAAGTGAGGGTACTCCCCGGGGTTTTCGGGCACACCACGGGCACCACAGGACCCCCAAGCTACGCCCCTGGGGTACATAACCTTAAACAATCCTGATCGGTTTTTTGCCACTGTCCGAAGATCAATTTTATATGAGAGATTCCCTCCTCCGCCATCCCTTCATCATCACCCATTGCTAGACAGGGAGAAGTGGCATTTCAATGTTCAATGTAGGACTAAAACTGAACATGACCTAATTATCAGATTAAATATGTACAGAGAAGCTATTTGCTACACAGTCGAACCTCTTGTAAGCGACCACCTCTCGTAAGCGACCGCGACCGCGACCGCGACCGCGACCGCGACCGCGACCGCGACCGCGACCGCGACCGCGACCGCGACCGCGACCGCGACCACTTTTTTCAACTGAAAGTTTGAAATTTCCTTTCGTTTATAACCATCCGTAAGCGACCGCTTGACAGATAATGGAGCGAAAAATGGATAATAACAAAGTGTTGTAACCTTATCGTATTCCTGACTGGTACAAGAAACG
Organism: Platygyra sinensis; assembly: GCA_019787425.1. NCBI lineage: Eukaryota > Metazoa > Cnidaria > Anthozoa > Scleractinia > Merulinidae > Platygyra > Platygyra sinensis. The sequence goes on along the minus strand of JAHPZR010041112.1, from coordinate 8,161 downwards.
GAAATTTCTCATGATCAAGGGGAAGAACTGCGTTTTTTTTTTCTCAAAATTGACTTTTAGATGAATAAAACATTTCATCGGCATTGACGCATTAGTTTGGTCTAACATTCTAATCAGGAAAAATTTTGACCGGTTATGGTCTAATCTTTCGTGAGCGACCGTCTCCCATAAACGACTTGCTAGATCTAGATTTTGGGTCAACCTCGTTCCCAGGGCCTTTTTCCGTTGGCTTGGGGGCGGGGCGCTTACAGGAGGTTCAACTGTATGTGAGTTATCAATACCGCAAAATATTGTTAACAATCCCTGACCTTGTTGTTTCTCAGAGGGTTTTTTCTAGGCTTATTGCCGGGTGGCTTTAAAAGGGGAGAGGGGGTATTTTTCCTTTCCAAAGCAACTTACTCTTCTTCACAGCCATTATTTGCAAGTGGAAGTTAAAAAAAAAATACTTTTCTGAAACATTTGTATATGTACACGTAAAATACTGAATGCTTAAAATTAAACTCTCTGACTAAATGAAACCCAAATCAAGCTCTCCCGTAGTCAAACACATGACAAACATCAAAAGTCTGCATTCACATTATGACGAAAACAAAAAGCTCAAATAAACTTCATGCTTTAGACGGCTATTAACGAACGATTTAGCAAATATGAATTCCGTTAGTTTAAGGTCTTTAAGCCCTCGGGCTTATATTTAAGTAGTTTGTTACTGAAGGGTTTTTGACCAGAATTGATATTCAACGATTTATGGTATTTTACAAGAAAAAAATAGTGAAGTTCTTTATCACAGGAGTTTGTGTCACGCAGGTTTGAATCTGTTTTCAAAATACACCAAAAAAAATCTGTAAATTATTTGGTTTAGGTATATAGAACGCAGTTTAACTTGCGTAGTAGATATTCAAAGTCTCTACGGACGGTTCTGAGTTTGCCGTCATGGCGTGTGGAAGCGGCTTGTTAAATCCTTCTTTGCCTATCAGCCAGTATGTTTTCCAGAAACCACGGCCCTGTGCAAAATAAATAAAGGTGGTATTTAATTCATACATAACATTTGAGTCAGCTCGAGTTGCTTGGCCACTAGTAGCCGTGTAGCATGATCCCTAATAGAAGACCATGGGCCGAAATTAAAATGTGTTAATTAGAGTGTTACTTCTTGTTGAAATAGTTTGATCTTGACGACAACGTCGAAAAACATGAACAAAGAAAAAAAAACCTTTGAACAACAAGGTCAGGGATTGTTAACAATATTTTGCGGTATTGATAACTCACATACAGTTGAACCTCCTGTAAGCGCCCCGCCCCCAAGCCAACGGAAAAAGGCCCTGGGAACGAGGTTGACCCAAAATCTAGATCTAGCAAGTCGTTTATGGGAGACGGTCGCTCACGAAAGATTAGACCATAACCGGTCAAAATTTTTCCTGATTAGAATGTTAGACCAAACTAATGCGTCAATGCCGATGAAATGTTTTATTCATCTAAAAGTCAATTTTGAGAAAAAAAAAACGCAGTTCTTCCCCTTGATCATGAGAAATTTCCGTTTCTTGTACCAGTCAGGAATACGATAAGGTTACAACACTTTGTTATTATCCATTTTTCGCTCCATTATCTGTCAAGCGGTCGCTTACGGATGGTTATAAACGAAAGGAAATTTCAAACTTTCAGTTGAAAAAAGTGGTCGCGGTCGCGGTCGCGGTCGCGGTCGCGGTCGCGGTCGCGGTCGCGGTCGCGGTCGCGGTCGCGGTCGCGGTCGCGGTCGCTTACGAGAGGTGGTCGCTTACAAGAGGTTCGACTGTGTAGCAAATAGCTTCTCTGTACATATTTAATCTGATAATTAGGTCATGTTCAGTTTTAGTCCTACATTGAACATTGAAATGCCACTTCTCCCTGTCTAGCAATGGGTGATGATGAAGGGATGGCGGAGGAGGGAATCTCTCATATAAAATTGATCTTCGGACAGTGGCAAAAAACCGATCAGGATTGTTTAAGGTTATGTACCCCAGGGGCGTAGCTTGGGGGTCCTGTGGTGCCCGTGGTGTGCCCGAAAACCCCGGGGAGTACCCTCACTTTGACACAGTGTGATCCTCCCTTTGCAAATCCTGGCTATACCCCCGTGCGTTCAATACACACTACTTGTTCAGATCAAATCGTGTTCGTGTTGTTCAACGGTGTCAAGTGAGTGGTATGACTAGTATGATGCATGTCATAAAATAGGGCCTGCCATTCTTTTTGGCGATTACTGTGAATGTAATACTTTTCAGTAACTTAAAATAAAGTGTTGTTTTATGTGGAAGTGGTGAACGTGTATCCTAATTAGTAAGGGATTTAGTCAACTCAAACGATTCGCGCAAATTGCATGCCATAAAAATAAACCTTTGACCTAAGCGGAGTGTCCCCAGTTAGTCGGCCCCGGGCTGACTAGAGGTTTTTAGACACTTAAATAAAGTTTATTGATTTATTGATTGATAAAGCCAGTGGTTCTGAGAGCGACCATGCTCTGTGGTCAGAGTATTGCAAGGCTTATGTATTTTGCTTGCTAGCTGTCTGAGAACGTACATGCAGTTTGCTTTGACTGGTGCTGTTCGTGGTTTTGTTATCTCAACTTCCTCCCGTTCGCTGGCGACTGTAAGTATAAGTGATGGTAGGTATCATCAGATCTCCACTGATTTGGTCAGTGTGGCGGTGCCCGGTGGTTGCTACTCACAGAGTTACCATAAATACCTGTCTGCTCTTTTTAACGCCCATATCTTAGCTCCACCAACCCTTGGGCATGTTCAGGTCGGCAAATAATCCACGGCAGAGACCGCAAATGATCCCTATTTTGAAACGCCAATTGTCCCGTACTGCAGCCCCCCAAATTGGACCGCAAATGATCCAGGATCGGACTGAAATGATCCTCATTTTGGACCACAAATGATCCTGACCAGAAAATAAAGAATAGTAGATGGTGGAATGATATGAATAGGGAATTTGCGTGAATAGCAATATTTTTGTTAAAATCATCTTAAATAACGGCTTACAGCTACACTCCTTGTCATACTTTCGACTGAATTTTGTAATTGACTGCTATGCTATGAATTGTTCCACTCAATAATCAAAATGGACGTTGCTGCAGGTAGGAAATTTTTTATCTTTGCAATTCAAAAAACACGATTTTCTTCCAGGTTCTGTAATTTTCTCTTGGCCGTACTTTTGCTATAATCCTTAGGAAATGATAGTTGAGGATTTTGAAAGTCATTGGTTCCAGCGTATGGTAATGAAGCTCAGCTTGATGCATGGCCAAACAAGGGGCATATCTCAGGTGGTGAGGCTTCATTTCGACAATCACCTAGATGCATAAAATACAATCCCGTTTCTCCTGGTGCTAGAGCCTATTTTCTCCTAGGCTTGATACTATCACCACCGGAATTACGAGATTAGTATTTTCCTGCGTTTGACAGCGTATAGTTATTAGCAGGAAAATAGGCTCTCATCGGTATCTATGTTTGTATGTGCGTTGGTACGCTGTCTGCACAGCGTGACGGCGTGACATAAGACCTTTCACATTATTCCGGTTCCATTATTCCGTGTTTTAGGATTTTGGGGGATTTTCCGCCGTTCCGCATTCCATCTTTTAGGATTTGGGTTTTTTTTCCCGCCGTTTCTTCATTCCGCCATTCCACCCTTCCATCATTCCAGCTTTAAGGGTCACCCTCCAGGGTCGCTGGGTTAGTTTGAGTAACAAAAAAGCAAGTGGGGACTATTTCTTTTAAAATGATAAAACAATAGCCCTTTTCACGATTAACTCTGCTCATTTGCACTATTGTAAAATCTAGCATGTGAGACAATTTCGGGCTGTTTTGTAGTTTTAGCCTGAAATTGTCCCGCATCCATGTTTGATTACATTTTAATGCAGATAAGAACAGCTAACTGTGAAAAGGGCTATTTTTTGTGTGAAATTTGCGTACATGTTTCACCTTCCTCTGATTTAAATCCATGCTTTGCCATTCCATGTTTTTGGTTGGGATCATTTGCATATCTGCTCCTGGACCATTTGCGGTCAAATTTTAGGAGCATTTGTTATCTTGAATCATTTGTTGTTATTTGGGGACCATTTGTGATCGGAGATCATTTGCAGTCCAGTTTGGGGATCATTTGCAGTATCATTTGTAGTCCTGGGATCATTTACTATCCCATGGACTCAAGCTCATCAATAGGCCAGTTTTACTATATTAAAATTTAGCTTGATAGTGAGGCCCAGAGGACACAAACTTTGTTTGTTTTGTAACGATGTTATGATGTCATAGGCCCTTCGGGCTTGCGCAGTAGAATGAGATGTATCCGGGATGTTGTGGTTATTACGGCTCGTAATGGTGGGCTTATGTGAGTCTTATTAAAACCGTTGAGTTGCCATCGTTTGCTCTCGTTTGGACTACGCTACATGTTTGTGTCCTCTAAGCATGATTGCCAAGCTGAATTTACTACATGAAAAACTGTCGGTGATGAGTTTAATGGGGCATGTTACTTCTCGAGCTTTACGTCAAGTATTCAAAATGAACAAAAGTGAAACTGAGTATTTTAAAAAAATAATTAGGCTCCTGTTATGAATTATTCTCTGAAAGGTTACATTAGCTTTGTAGTACATCTGTAATATCTACTACAGCTTGCTGGTGTGCAAATCAAGATCCTGCGATTCACAAAGAGCTAAGAATTGTTTGATTTGCTGTACAGTTTGTTCAGGATTTTCAAGATGAACATGATGGCCTCCTTGAAGAGTCTTCCACATCTTGAATTTTGCATGCTGAGAAATAATACTGAGCCTCTCAAGGCGGCTTTCTCGACCTGTCTCAAGTAAGTCCAGACTATCTGAACCTTCTAATATCAACACTGCACCATTGATCTTAGAAAGAATAAGGTTTAAAGAGAGCTGGGGTGGAAAAAAAGGAAAGTAGGATTTTTGAAGAGTTGAATCATGCGAAAAAATAACACCATCCTTGGTGGCGGTGCTTCCTCTTTTTGCGATTAACAACGCATCATCTTTGCGTAAAGTGTTACCATTATAGGGCTCTTCTCGCCTGGCAGCTGCTGCCTCTATGCTTTCATAAACACGGGGGGCTCTTGGATTCATGTTCGCCATTCCAGCTGCATATTTAGCTAAAACAAGGTCGGGTTTCTCAGCGACCCAAGCAGGGTATCCACCATACTCAATCAATACAAGATTCTCTACTTCATTTGGGAAAGTCCCTGCATACAGCGATGCCACAAACGCTCCCAAGCTGTGGGATATGGTAGAAAACTTCTTCCATCCTAGCTGAGAGACAACTTTCTTTACATCAGCAACATATTCGAAATGGATATACGGCATTCCAGGCCATCGATGAGAAGATTGGCCGTGTCCTGGGAAATCCATCGCGACAAATCGAATGTTTTCAGGCAGCAAGGGAGCTATCTTGTCAAATGTGTTGGCGTTGTCTAGCCAGCCATGTAGTCCTAGGAAAGGCTTGCCATCCTCTGGTCCCCATGCTTTTGCTGCAATAACTCCCCAAGGCGCGTGAAAGGAAATTTCGGAATAAGAATTGGAAAAGTGTTCTTCGGCCGCCATTTTGAATTTACGTTTACTCTGCCCCAGTCTGTTCCTCATAGAAGTGGAAAATAGGCAACCTCGTTCCCAGGGTCTACTCCGCTTTCAAG
>JAHPZR010041109.1:0-10000 GCA_019787425.1 Platygyra sinensis | reverse complement strand
AAATCGTGATAATCACAACACTAACCTGCCAGAAAACGAAAACAATAGGCAAGTGCCAGTGTGACCAGATAATAAAAAGGAACCTGAAAATGTCTTCTTGAATTTGATTTCCTTGGTATTTGGACTTAACTATGGTAGAAAAGTCATGTTTAGCTCACCTTCTGTAATTACATTCAAGTATTAGTGCTGGCGTATTCAGAATCCTACACGATAACCATTGCGAGTTCGACAAAGTTCATCCTCCTTACTGACATTCAATCAATGCCTCCAAGATAATCCACCTCATTCTTAACCTCATTGTTAGCCCTTGTTCTTAAACAACAATCCATAAAAGTAGTGAAGCCCTCCAGCGTCAGTCCCCTGATTGTTAAAACGAAATACTCACGTGCTGTTCCAATCCTTGCGCATGTTGCATGCTGAAATGGTAATTTTAGCGTCCGAAGTGGATCTAATTTGTCTGTCACGCAATAGTCACTTGAAAGGATTTTTGTTACGCATTGGCATTGCCAAAAATGGTTAAAAAGAATAATAAATAGAAAGATTCAATGAGATGTTCAAAGCAAAAAAAAAATATTTTAAAGCCAAAAGGATCCAAACGTGACCCGTAAAATATGGCGCGGAAATTTCCCGGCAGAGAAACTGTGCATTTATGTGTTCTGGGCTCGGAAGGGGATTGGGATTACTCCGCTATATGGGCTATCAGAGGTATGGGTGGTCGCAAAGGGTATGGCTTTTGGGCTGTTTATGTCTACAAAAGGTGTAAATTTTATACACATTGGACTGAAATAGGGTGTGTTTTTCACCCTGGCTTGGCACTAGGCATTTTGTTTACAATCCTGACTCAATCAGTTTAAGGTCTGGGTCAGGAATTTAAAGTAGAAATATGGTTGGACAGGTATATTTTGTTTTACCAAGCTGAACTTTTCCCTGATTATAAATCTCGGCGTCCTGCCTTGCCGTAACATACTACTTTGACCACGTAACATGTCACGTGATTATTTTGTTAAAATTTGGTAAATCGGCGAATTGGCTGCGAATTTTAAGTCTATTGATCAATAAATGAGCGTTTTCGCTGCAAATTGAAATTATCTACCTTGCTACGTCTGGAATGATCTTCCTTGATTTCGATTTTAGAAGATATAAATGATCAAAAGTCGATTTTAATTAAAAAAGACGACCTTTTACCTTATTTCTAATTTTTTCTGTGAGAAGAGGGACGTTCATTCCAAAGGTGAGAGGATGAAAGTAATTGACCTGCGTCTAAACCGCGTTATTGCAGGATGATATTACTAAAAACCTCCACCAATTTCTCAAATAATGGCTTTTTTTGCGCTTAACGTCACGTGGTATGTCACGTGACCTCTCAGAAGTACTAATCCTACTTTAAAATGTTCACGACGTTGCCAAAAATGTAAAACTGGACGTGCTAATTAGAATTCGACAAAAAAGGTTACAGGAGCCATTCTTGAGATACAAACCCATAAATCTGAAATAAAGGGTGTTTGAAATGGGTTATTCTTTTGTAATAGTAATCGTTAACGTCACAAACTTGCTTGGGAGGGGGGTGGCCACATGCCGGATCGAGCGGTCCGGGTTTGAGCTCTGGCCTGGGGCCGCCTTGCGTTGTGTTCTTGGGCAGGTCATTTTACTCTCACAGTGCCTCTCTCCACCCAGGTGTATAAATGGGTACCGGCAAACTTAATGCTGGGGATAACCCCGCGATAGCCTGGCATCCAATCCAGAGGGGAGTAGAAATACCTCCAGTCGCTTCATGCTGTAGAAACCGGGATAAACTCCGGCCTGATGAGCCACTAGGCTCGTATTTAGAGTGAACTCTACTTTACAACTAGAAACTAATCTTTATCCATCGAAAGAGAAATTCTGAAAAATGTATACCAGCCAACTCTCACGCCTGCGGGTTGAAAACTCACGAATCTCACGCCTACGGGCCAATTTCTCACGCCTGATTGAAAAATGTGAATTGTTGCCGTCTTGCTTGACACAATTTCCAAAAATATGTTAACTCAGACGCAAGCAAGAGACTGACGCTAGAAGGCTTCACTACTTTTATGGATTGCTGTTTTAGAACAAGGGACAGAAAGGTGCTGGATTTTCTCGGATTCATCGGTTGAAGGGTCACCCCAAAACGCAGACCATGCAGACTGCAGACTGCAGACTGCAGACTGCAGACCATGCAGACTGTGCAGACCGTGCTGACTGAGTACTTTTTTTCTAACACTTGACTGACTTTCTCACTTTTTTCGGTTTTACAGTTACAAAATAGTGTTAAATATTTCGTGATGTTTGTTATTTATCCACAGACCGCGCAAACTCGACGTCTGACCGTTGATTCAATAGACAAACGCGTTTGATACACTTGGTATGGGAAATTCCCTTTACTGATCCTAAATATACTTAAATCAAACATAAAATTAAACTTCCACATATCCTGGGTGCAAATTGCGTCGATTTTTGACGGGTTTGTGGTTTTAATTGTTTTGTCCAATTTGTTTATCCGTTCGTGTTTTTTTTTTTTCGATTTTCTTAGTCTCCGTTAACCTGTTAACCGTTTCATAAAACAAAGCAAGGACAGTGACTCTAGGCCACGTCGTAGCACAAATCGCTTTTGCTTCACAACTTCACAAAGTGCAGAATCGCTATTAGACAAGGAGTATTGCCTCTTTCGGTTAGTCCGTTGATCGTGACCGTAACTGCTCGCGTGAGATCTTCCTTACCCGTCACGCACGACACTCTATAAAGCGACTACGACGTGCCAAGTGAAAGATGGACTACTTGTAGTCTAAATCGCCACAAAAACACAACTGCCATATAAAGGCCATAGAAATGAACCATCGTATCAACTCGTTACGATAACCGTAGTGCGCTGAGAATTTCAAATGCTATTTGGTTTTCTGTCAGCTCGGCTTTTTTGACGTTATCAGACGGTCACGCTCTAACAGCAATTTGGATATTACATTTTGTACACCTGAGTAGAAACTGTACATGTTGCTTGTGACATTACATTACGAGGAAGGCTTTTTGTACATTTTAAAATAGCGTTACTTAAGAATATTTTGGACTAATTGGATTGCGGAGCCTATAACACATCAACAGTCACTTTCCGAGCTGGCGCGCCCGTGCATAACAAATACTCCGAGATATAAATGAACACTAACTAATGTGACCAGAACCAAACCAAAAGCAAATGCAAAAACAAGTAAAAAATTGACGCAATTTGCACCCAGGATATGCGGAAGTTTAATTTTATGCTTGATTTTAGTATATTTAGGATCGGTAAAGGGAATTTCCCATACAAAGTGTTTTGAAACGCGTTTGTCTATTGAATCAACAGTTAGATGTCGAAAGGATAAATAACAAACATCGCGACACTATTTTGTAACTGTAGAACCGAAAAAAGTGAGAGAGTCAGTCAAGTGTTAGAAAAAAAAAGTACTCAGTCTGCACGGTCTGCACAGTCTGCATGGTCTGCACGGTCTGCAGTCTGCAGTCTGCAGTCTGCATGGTCTGCGTTTTGGGGTGACCCTTCAACCGATGAATCCGAGAAAATCCAGCACCTTTCTGTCCCTTGTTCTAAAACAGCAATCCATAAAAGTAGTGAAGCCTTCTAGCGTCAGTCTCTTGCTTGCGTCTGAGTTAACATATTTTTGGAAATTGTGTCAAGCAAGACGGCAACAATTCACATTTTTCAATCAGGCGTGAGAAATTGGCCCGTAGGCGTGAGATTCGTGAGTTTTCAACCCGCAGGCGTGAGAGTTGGCTGGTATACATTTTTCAGAATTTCTCTTTCGATGGATAAAGATTAGTTTCTAGTTGTAAAGTAGAGTTCACTCTAAATACGAGCCTAGTGGCTCATCAGGCCGGAGTTTATCCCGGTTTCTACAGCATGAAGCGACTGGAGGTATTTCTACTCCCCTCTGGATTGGATGCCAGGCTATCGCGGGGTTATCCCCAGCATTAAGTTTGCCGGTACCCATTTATACACCTGGGTGGAGAGAGGCACTGTGAGAGTAAAATGACCTGCCCAAGAACACAACGCAAGGCGGCCCCAGGCCAGAGCTCAAACCCGGACCGCTCGATCCGGCATGTGGCCACCCCCCTCCCAAGCAAGTTTGTGACGTTAACGATTACTATTACAAAAGAATAACCCATTTCAAACACCCTTTATTTCAGATTTATGGGTTTGTATCTCAAGAATGGCTCCTGTAACCTTTTTTGTCGAATTCTAATTAGCACGTCCAGTTTTACATTTTTGGCAACGTCGTGAACATTTTAAAGTAGGATTAGTACTTCTGAGAGGTCACGTGACATACCACGTGACGTTAAGCGCAAAAAAAGCCATTATTTGAGAAATTGGTGGAGGTTTTTAGTAATATCATCCTGCAATAACGCGGTTTAGACGCAGGTCAATTACTTTCATCCTCTCACCTTTGGAATGAACGTCCCTCTTCTCACAGAAAAAATTAGAAATAAGGTAAAAGGTCGTCTTTTTTAATTAAAATCGACTTTTGATCATTTATATCTTCTAAAATCGAAATCAAGGAAGATCATTCCAGACGTAGCAAGGTAGATAATTTCAATTTGCAGCGAAAACGCTCATTTATTGATCAATAGACTTAAAATTCGCAGCCAATTCGCCGATTTACCAAATTTTAACAAAATAATCACGTGACATGTTACGTGGTCAAAGTAGTATGTTACGGCAAGGCAGGACGCCGAGATTTATAATCAGGGAAAAGTTCAGCTTGGTAAAACAAAATATACCTGTCCAACCATATTTCTACTTTAAATTCCTGACCCAGACCTTAAACTGATTGAGTCAGGATTGTAAACAAAATGCCTAGTGCCAAGCCAGGGTGAAAAACACACCCTATTTCAGTCCAATGTGTATAAAATTTACACCTTTTGTAGACATAAACAGCCCAAAAGCCATACCCTTTGCGACCACCCATACCTCTGATAGCCCATATAGCGGAGTAATCCCAATCCCCTTCCGAGCCCAGAACACATAAATGCACAGTTTCTCTGCCGGGAAATTTCCGCGCCATATTTTACGGGTCACGTTTGGATCCTTTTGGCTTTAAAATATTTTTTTTTTGCTTTGAACATCTCATTGAATCTTTCTATTTATTATTCTTTTTAACCATTTTTGGCAATGCCAATGCGTAACAAAAATCCTTTCAAGTGACTATTGCGTGACAGACAAATTAGATCCACTTCGGACGCTAAAATTACCATTTCAGCATGCAACATGCGCAAGGATTGGAACAGCACGTGAGTATTTCGTTTTAACAATCAGGGGACTGACGCTGGAGGGCTTCACTACTTTTATGGATTGTTGTTTAAGAACAAGGGCTAACAATGAGGTTAAGAATGAGGTGGATTATCTTGGAGGCATTGATTGAATGTCAGTAAGGAGGATGAACTTTGTCGAACTCGCAATGGTTATCGTGTAGGATTCTGAATACGCCAGCACTAATACTTGAATGTAATTACAGAAGGTGAGCTAAACATGACTTTTCTACCATAGTTAAGTCCAAATACCAAGGAAATCAAATTCAAGAAGACATTTTCAGGTTCCTTTTTATTATCTGGTCACACTGGCACTTGCCTATTGTTTTCGTTTTCTGGCAGGTTAGTGTTGTGATTATCACGATTTTGACAGCGTTAGTACTCAGCGCTGATGTAAAGCCCGAAAATAATTTTTATACCAGCTTTTACACTGACATTTTGTCTTTCGAAACGTCACAATCTTAGGTGTTTTGGCGTTTTACCGGGTAGCGAATTTGCCGATTGAAAAAGTGTGCATAATTAAGAATTTTTAGGATGTGAATTTTGGTGATTTTAAGCGGCTCGTCGTCGCCTTGAAAATTAACCCACAGAGGTATAATTGGCCTCAAAAGACTTGTAAACTCCTCAAAAATAAATTTCCAGGCTCAAACTGGAGTATTATTTTGATGGCGATTAACCAGAGCGAAGTTTATGATAAGGTATTAGTCACTGAATTTTGCGTGTTTTTGACCAGATGTGAGACCACAACGGATTTTTGATTTTTTAGCGGGTTTAAAAAAATATTTCAAGAAAAAAATCACACCACGTTTCTAGGCTTACCATAGGCTATCTCTGGGAAGAATATGAAAAATTTTGATTTTTCATCATGTGCCACGACTGGCTCGGTCCTAGTGGACATTCCCTCTTAATTCCTAAGAAAGACACGAAAAATTAGCCATTGCAGCTCGCGTTTTCCAAAATACGTAGAGCTAAGTTGTTTCACGTTGTTGTTTCACAGAGGACGGCAAAGAAATGTAGCAAGATTCAAAACGCACGTGCATAGCCATTGTTTTGCTCATAAAACCTTTCGTTGGTGATGCTCTCGTCGGTCGCCATCATTGTCGTGGTCTGCTAATTATTTGATACCGTTGACGAACAGTTGACCCTTGATCTAAACTTACCCTAAATGACGTCAACGCTCGTCGAGTCTACCATTAAATTAGAGCAAGCAAGGTATAAATTCTCAGTTTTAAACTCAGTTTTTGGACGACCCATGTGTCTGTCCTGTTATTGATCCTCAAATTGATCATGATATTGTCAAAGACGCGTGGTGTGATACGTGGCGAGGGTGCTTGAAGTTAACGTACTTTGCCACGCAGCTATACTTGACTTGACGAGCATGCGGTTACGAGAAACTACGTAGCTACGCGGTTTCGTCATCAAGCCGATAGCTCGACACAATCCAAAGACATTTAGTGCCTTATTATCATGCAAGGAATACTGCCTTAGTCAAAACTAGCCAAATGGTAAACTCGGTTGTGTTTCACAGCCAAGAAAAGCTCAGTGATCACTCCCCTTATTTTCCTAGACGTGCTAGCTACACGATTAAATTAAGCTCCTAAAATAACTCTTACACTTCTGTTGTACCATGTAAGTGACAAAACGTACCTATCTTTCTATGAAAACAGAAATGAAAGAGCAGTCTCTCCTTCTCCACTTCAGGTGCCTCACATTACAGTTAGCGTAACATACATCCAAGTTGACAAACAATATATTTGATATTCTAATTCTGTGACATTAGGAAAGCAAAATGAGCTTACCCAAGTATCGTCATAAGAAATCAGTACTCAATAACTCAGTCAATAAGAATAGGCCTGATAAACGTGGCCTTTGAAACCAAATTGAAAACAAAGTTGTCTTGAATTCAAGTTCAGAAATCGTGTATTATTATTATTATCATCGTATAGTATGCGTTGCAGATTCTTCCCATTGCTCCTTAATTTATAAATTACAACAATTACCTTAAGGTCATTCCTCACAATTGCACTGCGCATCCTTTCTGCGCATAATTTATGGCGTCATTTAGCGCGCCCGCGTGCACGCGCATATTGAAAACATGGCGGATTTGCCTTGATATTGAGTGCTGTCAGTTGGAAAATGGCTATAGCTCACCAAAGAGCACGGGCACCCACACTTTTTTTTCAGTCATTGTAATCAACTTATCATAAACTTTTCTTGAGGAAAGACTGATCTGATTCCTATTGCTGAAAATTGAATAAATAACGAAAATAGCAAGTAAACTGTGGTCTTTCCTATTTTGCCCTATGGTAACCATGTCAAGAAATTTGGTTGAAATTTTAATCAAGAATTCAGCTTTCTGTCTAAATCAAACTTAAAAAGTTTATTTGTGTCCGATACAATGCATTGACTCCAGTTTAATGCCTGTTCTCATGAGTCTCGGTCACAAAAATTTACAATTATTACTGGGAATGCGTTCTTGTAATAAGCATTAAATAATGCCAAAATGAGTCATTTTCAATGCCCCAGTGCTCCTTAATGAGTATGGGCACCCCCCTTTTTTATTTCAAAATTGAAGTTCTCATATGATAAATATTCTGTGGGCAAAGTTTGAACGAAAATCTATTGTCAGTTTTTTTTCAGGGGAATTACCTTAAGGTGATTCCTCAGTATCACATAGCCAGAAATTAAGAACCGTTACCCCCTGCGAAGCGTGACGAAACACTGCAATGTGTTCTGTTCTTATTTATAGTAAAATGTATGGAAACGATCGTTCAATCGATCGCTGAAGAGATTAAAGTGGTTGAATTTCACAGTCCCAATCCAAATTTCTTTCGTTGTGGCAATACCTTTAATTTGGAAGTGCTTTCGTCGCTGAACATGCTATAATTCTTGCGGTTTTTGCTTTTGAACAATCGCACAATAAACTACGAGGATCCGCCATACTAACCTTTTTAATTTCATGTAAACCATTGACTCTTTTTGAAAGCTTCTTCAGCTTGCTAACGAATGGAATCATCCATCCCAATGTAGAACTTCAAGACCACATATAGTGCTTTCAATGTCCATAATATTTTGCTCTCTTCGAGTTGGATATCTTGCGGTTTTTCCATTTAAAGATGCTTGAATTTCCCGCAAATTTCTCATCTTTGTCTGCACGGTTTACATAATTGCTCGCACCAAACACTCAATGTACGCGAGCTGTTTTCTCCGCTGCAAGTGTACTTTTCATAACTAAATTTAACCGCCATTTTGAATATGCTTGAAGCTATCCTCCAGGCTTCTTTTAGCAAGGTTTTGAACGAGATAGAGCCTGGGACTTGGACTCCCTTGGCGATTTTCGTACTGCGTGACATATCAGTCACCGATTGAAAATGATTATCGATCGGATTTACGGCTACCCAAAACCGCTTGAAAAGGCTTCTAATTATATGGAATCGAAAGGGAGAAAAGAGAAGAGTGTCGGTACAGTTTTTAAAAAGCTTATTTTAGTGAAATCATTGTAGACACGAAATAATAATTTCGAAATAACCTTTATGTTTTCGGCTCAAAGTTTGCTTGCCGGCAACGGCGCTAGCGTGACTTGTTTAGGAGAAAGCCATAAGCCAATCACAACATTAAATGTAGCGACCTATGTAACGCCGCTCGTGGTTCGGAATTTCTGGCTATGATGATTCCATTGCGTATCCCTACTGCTCGTGATTTTCGTGTCATTAGCGCGCGCAAATGTGCGCGCTAAAGTATGAAGCTCGTTTCGAAACCCAGAACAAGCAGATGATATTAAAGAACACTTAACGTTGAGATGAACATCTACCTCATCATCTTTAGTCTACAACTTCAGCAAGACCGCAGCCAGATGATCAGTATGTTAACTGGTTCTGCGAGAAAGTTTAACTTTCAAAATAAAACGTGTAATTTGGCTAGTCTTGTAAAAAATGCGTCTTATGTGTCGCCAACAAGCAACAACACACAACAGTTTAGTCAAATATTATGAACATGTCAAGTTTGTCTAGCGTTTAAGAATCCGACAGAGCAAATTTTAACTTTGTTTCATTACGAACAAATATATACTTTTAATTTGTCTACTCCCACTTTTCTCTGGTAGGAACATTGAATATAAGTGCATGAAAGAGCTCATTCTTGCTGATTTCAGTACCAAAACTCAGTCAAATCGTTATTTGGTTTGAATGTGGCGAACAAATTAAACAGGACGATTCACTCCAGTGGCTACTTGTTCTTCCCATAATTTATTATCATTCAACTACCACGTTTTTGGGCGGTACCAGACATCGCTCGATTTAATCCAGAGATCATTACGTCTATGGGAGGTCAGATCTAGGTGATAATTAGACATTCTTTGTCAAATGCATCAACGCCATAGCACGCGCGTGCATCAACAATGCTCGTAAACTTTAACGTTTTGTTTTTATCAACGGCATCTTTTGCGACTGACGAATGGGTTATTCCCGAAACGTCTCGTTCCCTTTAATATGGAACATGAAGCACTTTTTTAAAAACACCTTTCTTCATACAGTAATTCCAAGTGCTACACAGCATCAATTTAATTGATAATTAGACATTGTATATTTGAGTGCTTTATCCATATCACCAGTACATGGTGTACTTACTATTTTTGAGCACCTATTGAGTACTTAAAACACAGTTTTCGCGCGCGCTCATGCTAACGATATTC
>JAHPZR010041108.1:0-13449 GCA_019787425.1 Platygyra sinensis | reverse complement strand
TCTCGCTTATTCAGCGTTCGTTTTCAGCCATGAACAACGAGGAGCTCATCGAACTTCTCGCGAAGTCTCAAGAATCTAGTTTAGAAAGCGTTGATTGGAAGTTACAAGACCTTAAGAGGTCCATTTCTGAAGATCAAGAAGACTGCGTACGATCTGTAAAAAAGGACAATTCCATTAAGTGGAAGAAAGTTGGAAACGAGAAACAATTTAAATTAACAAATCTGTGGAAGCCAAATTTGATGCTATCGCAGCTGTCGATACGAAAAGGTTGGATAAGGCGAAGAAACAGCTGGAAGAAGACGCTACCAAGTCATTTCGTCAGTCCTTTCAGTTTCGTCAAGCCACCTTTTTTCTCAGAACCCAGTTCAGAAGAGGAACCTGCTCCGCTTGTGGATGCGAAAGACATTGGAGAAACAACTGCCTCAATCTAATTCTTCAGCAAGATCAGATACGTCAACCAAGTGATGCTTTTGATTTTGAAAAAGCTTCAGAGCCTTCTTTGTTTAAGTTTGGTTCCCTCAAGGAACATGTTGATTTTTGGATGAATTCCATTCGCGCTTCTGACTTTATCATTAACACCATGGTTGAAGGGTACAAAATTCTTTAATTCTTTGATTTGCCCGAGAGTTTTGTCATTCCTAATTGATCGTCGGCCTTGAAGTTTAAAGATTTGTTGAAGGCGCCATTTCAGAGCTAATGAGCGTGGCTGTGTTTCTGAAGTTGATTTCCGCCCATTTTTATCCACCCATTGCTCGTGGTTCGGCAGTCCAGTGGGAAATGCCGACTTAGTTTGGATTTTTCTTTTGTAAACCGTTTTGTTTGGAAGCAGTCTGTTCGGTACGAAGATATTCGCACTGTGTTTGATTTTTTTCAGTCGGGTTATTTTTTCTTTACCTTTGATCTCATATCTGGTTATCACACGTCGAAATTTGTCCTGATCATCGCCAGTATTTGGGTTTTTCTTTGTGCTTCTATTCAGTCATCAAATAGTTGTTTTTAATGTTTTTGCCTTTTGGCTTGTCTTCCGCTCTGTACATTTTCACTAAGTTAGTGCGTGCTTTCGTTAATTATTTGCGCGGGCTTGGGCGTCGTGTTATAACATTCATTGTCGACGGTATCGGGGAAGCCCAGATTTCGCTAGTTGCCAGGAGCTCAGTCGTTTTTGTTACTCTGATTTAGACTCTGCTGGTTTCTTTGTGAATCTTCAAAAATTTGTGTTGGAGCCCTCGCAAGTCGGTGCCTGGCTTGGCTTTCATCTCGATCTCAGTCTTAATAACATTTCTGTTCCTTATTCGAAGATTAAGAAGCTTCAGGGAAGCATTTCACGGGTTATTGCGCTTCGTATCGTAAACGCTAGGCCGATCTAGCTAGCATCGCTGGTCAGCTGAACTCTATGTACATGTGCGCTTGATGACCCGTTCAATGTACGTTCAGATTTCAGCCCAAAGGTCCTTGTTTTCAACTTTTACACTGCAACACTCGGCCGTGGAGGAATTAGTTTTTTGGCAGTCCAGTCTAGGTCATCTCATTGGCCGGGTCGCATATATTTTAAACATCTAGTGCATTTGGATGCGAGTGATACCGGATATGGCGGATATATTGTTGAGTTTGGGCCTCTCAGCTGGCCGCTCAGGTGTTTGGTCTGTCGATTTAGCAATGGAAAATTCTACGATGCGTGAGATATTGGCCGTTAACAAAAGTCTTGCAATAGTTTGCGTCTAAGCTCGCAGGGTTATCTGTTAAGTAGTACACGGACAGCCAGAAAGTTGCGCGTATTATTGACATCGGCAGTCGGAAGTCTAATTTGCAAGAGGAGGCTAAGCGCATTTTTAAGATTTGCGTTCTTCATGGAATTTCTATCAACCTGAATGGGGGCCCCGAGATCCAGGAATGAGAAGGCGGATTATTTAAGCCGTATTGTTGATTTTGATGATTGGTTTGTAGGCCTCGTATCTTTCGCCTTTTAGACTTGAGATGCGGGCTTTATTCTGTTGATCGTTTTGCTAACGAATATAACCATTTGTTACCTAGATTTGATTCCAGGTTTTGGAATCCTCGCTGTGAGGCTATGGATACCTTTACCAGGTCAGGGAGTTTCGATAACAACTGGGTTTGTACCGCCTCCTCACCGTGCTCCGAAGACTTTGAAAACACATTAGGTCGTGCTGCCTTCAAGGTTCTTCGATCGTTCCGCTCCTTTCTGGCCTCTTCTTACTTCGGACGGCCTTCATCCGGTTCATTTCGTCTAGGATTGGGTGGACCTCCCTCCTTTGAAGACGACTTTGACATAGCACTGGTGTTTCTTGGCAGAGAAGATCTTAATTATAGGGTTTTGGTTCTTCGTATTAATTTAAGGTGGCTCGATCGGATTTTTGAGTCACGATACCGTTCAACTTTGAGCGACTAGAGCACCTCCACCATTATCAATCCAGCAGAAAATCAAACGTTAGTGGTGTGCTAGAGAAAGATGAAAGTTTCAAATGGGGTACATTTCACCAAGATCTGAGTTACCATAGCAACGAAATGGCGTCATGCCCCATTTTACATAAGACCGAATAACTTGCCACCAGACATAATTTCGGAAATACGACGTCGGGATCTCGGACTTGACATAGCTGCCTCAACGATGGCAAAATTGTAAAAAAAAAATCTATAAGAGCGTTTTTGAGAAAATCACGAGTGAAATTTTAAGTCGTCAAAATGCAACAAAAGCAAAGGTGTTTTAAATGTTATTGCAAAATAGATCCAAAAGACTAAATAAATGGCATTGTGGCCTTAAATGAATCTTCTAACATATAATTACCTTGAGTGAAAATCTCAGAGAAATTGCTTCGTTTGATTTTCAGAAACATTGCCGTGAATATCAACTGGTGTAGGCCGTTATTTTGCATTGCATCAAAAATTGCCCCTAAAATTCTTAAATTGGGTGGGAATTAAAAACCACTCGATGAATTTTTTTTATACTCGGCCCTCAATAGGATTAATCCATATTTAACGTACTACCGGAGTTTCAATTAAATTGAAACCCTTTAAGGCTGCTTATTTTCAGCGTCAACTCGGGAAAAATTTTGCGCTTATTTTCACTCATGTTGTTTGTTATCTTCATTATAATTTTCTTTTGTCTTGAATCACCATGCTATTGTACATTTCTGTATATCATGAATTCATAACACGCGCAATTGCTTTCCGGTAAATTTCCGAAGCATGCTAAAATATCCCGAGCTAGCTCTACAATAACATTTATTGTTATTGTAGTGCTAGCTCGGGATATTTTAGCATGCCTCGGGAAAGTCGCCGGAAAGTAATCGCGCGTGTTTCATAACACGCGCGATTACTTTCCGGCGACTTTCCCCAGGCATGCTAAAATATCCCGAGCTAGCACTACAATAACAATAAATGTTGTTGTAGAGCTATACGGTAGTAGTAGAGCTATATTCATGATATACGGAAATGTACAATAGCATGGTGATTCGAGACAAAAGAAAATTATAATGAAGATAACAAACAACATGAGTGAAAATAGGCGCAAAATTTTCCTGAGTTGACGCTGAAAATTAGCAGTCTTAAAGTGTTTCATTTTACTTGAAACTCTGGTATTACGTTAAATATGGATTAATCCTATTGAGGGCCGAGTATATAAAAAAAAATATCGAGTGGTTTTTAATTCCCACCCAATTTAAGAATTTTAGGGGCAATTTTTGATAGAATGCAAAAAAACGGCTTACACCAATTGATATACACGCCAATGTTTCTGAAAATCAAACGGAGCAATTTCTCTGAGATTTTCACTCGAGGTAATTATATGTTAGAAGATTAATTTAAGACCAGAATGCCATTTAGTGAGGTCTTGTGGACATATTTTGCAATAACATTTAAAACACCTTTGCTTTTGTTGCATTTTGACGACTTGAAATTTCACTCGTGATTTTCTCGAAAACGCTCTTATAGATTTTTTTTACAATTTTGCCATCGTTGAGGCAGCTATGTCAAGTCCGAGATCCCGACGTCGTATTTCCGAAATTATGTTTGGTGGCAAGTTATTCGGTCTTATGTAAAATGGGTTATGGCGCCATTTCGTTGCTATGGTAACTCAGATCTTGGTAAAATGTACCCCATTTGAGACTTTCATCTTTCTCTAGCACACCACTAACGTTTGATTTTCTGTTGGATTGATAATGGTGGTGCTCTAGTCGCTCAAAGTTGAACGGTATCGTGACTTAAAAATCCGATCGAGCCACCTTAAGATCCGCGCGTTCTTTCTAATGCCGGCTTCTGCACTAGTGTTCAAGGTTGGTGTTCTTGATGTTCGTCTGCATAAGTCTGGTAAGTTGTTAACGTTCCTTTTCATGTTTTTTTTTTTTTCTGTTGTTTTCAGCAGTTGTCTGTTTTAGTGCCAGTGGATCGCGTCCAGTTTTTTAGTGTTTTTTGCTTCAGTCCGTGTATTTAGGTCAGTGGGTGACCGTGATTTAGTCTGTGGGTGACTTTCGCTTTAATATCTAGTGGGATCCCAGTTTTAGCTAGTGAGGGGCTGTTGTTTAATGAGGCCAGTGGGTGGCCGTTGATTATAGGCCAGTGGGTGGCTGTTGATTATAAGGCCTGTGGGTGGCCGTGGATTATAAGGCCAGTTGGTGGCTGTTGATTAATGAGGCCAGTGGGTGGCCGCTGTTTATTAGGCCAGTGGGTGGCCGCTGATTGTAAGGCCAGTGGGTGGCTGTTGATTATAAGGCAAGTGGGTGGCTGTTGATGAATGAGACCAGTGGGTGGCCGTTGTTTATTAGGCCAGTG
Organism: Platygyra sinensis; assembly: GCA_019787425.1. Taxonomy (NCBI): domain Eukaryota; kingdom Metazoa; phylum Cnidaria; class Anthozoa; order Scleractinia; family Merulinidae; genus Platygyra; species Platygyra sinensis. The sequence continues at coordinate 8,664 of JAHPZR010041108.1, read as the reverse complement.
GGTGGCTGTTGATTATAAGGCCAGGGGGTGGTCGTTGACTATAAGGCTAGTGGGTGGGTGTTGATTAATGAGGACATTGGGTGGCCGTAGTTTAGTTTATGGGGGGCTTCACTGTATCATCTATCAAAAAAAAAAAAAAAAAAGAAAGAAAGAAAAAAATGCCTGTTGGACGGCCTGAAGTCAGGGGTGGCTTTCAGGTAGCCAGTGTAGTCTTTCATTGCCAGTGGGTGGCTTATGCGTTTAGTTTTATATTTCTGTCAGTGGGTGGCTTACGCAGTTTCTTCAGTTTTATACTATTTGCCAGTGGGTGGCTTACGGTGATTCTATTATTATTATTATTTTTTAATATTTTTTTGCCAGTGGATTGCTTACGCAGATTTTGTTAGTTATTTTTCTGCCAGTGGGTGGCTTGCTTGTGACCAGTAGGTGGTTGCGCTCAGTTTTGTTGGTTTTTTTTTTTTTTTTTTTTTTTTTTTTTTGCAGTTTGGCCTCTGTTTTCCCCGTTCTCGTCCTCTCGGATTGGGCAGCGCTTGGCTTGAAGCGAGCCACACCCAAGGGTTGTGTGTGTTGTGATGGGTCAAACTTTGATTTAGAGGAGAATAGTATTTTCCTGCGTTCGACTGTAGAATTAGCAGGAAAATATGCTCTCGTCGGTATTTATCGTTTGTTTAGGCATGTGCGCTGGTATGTGGGTGATTAGTACGGTATTTATATTGGGGTGTAAGAGTAGGTCTTTCATCTCCGACTCGCTTATTCACCGTTCGTTTTTTTTTTTCTTTGATTTTTCGTATTTTGTGTGTGTTCTTTTTCTTCGCTTATTTTACAGATGTTTTCAACTCTTCAATGTGGACCGACCTTCGGGCAACTGTTCCTCAAGGTGATGATGTTTTATTCTCATATGCGGAATCTCTTCCAGATGTTGGTTTGGCTAGCAGAGCTCTCAGTACTTCATTCAAGTATTCCTCTACCTACAACAGCTGAAAGTCTTGGGCGTGTGATCATGACCTGGCAGCTTTCCCCGCATCTTCGTGTCACCTTAGTCTTTATCTGCGCCATTTGATGTCTGAGACGAAGACAGCGTCAACTCTAGAGTCGTCCGTTCACAGCATTGCCTGGACGCATCAGCTGGGTGGAGAGCGGTCTCCTACGGATCATCAGTTAGTGAAGAGCTTAATTTCTGGTGCACAACGTTTACTGGCCCACAGCACATCCAAGAAGGAGCTACTCGACACTGTCCCCCAGCGAGAACAATTAGTTGCCTGTAAGGCCGATGGGATGGCCTCTTTGTATTATATTCGTTCTGTTGTAATTTGTTTGCATTTCTTAGATTTGACGAGCTTGCTAAGCTCGTTCGTTCAGATGTTGAGATCAAGAGTGACATGTTAAAGTTATTTATCGAATCTAGTAAAACCAAGAGACTATCTGATAGTCTCTTGGTAAAACTGATCACTACAGGTATAGTCCTTGAGTTGTTATAGCTTCATCTGGCAAGCAACTTACCTGGTAGCTTTGATGAGTCGTTATTTAGAAAGGGGGTAGCTAGCCCAAGTCAGCCCTCCCTTTTTTGTCGGTTATCGAAAACTAAGTATGGTTATAAGCCTAGGTCTGCATGGTCTAAAGGTTTACGTTATACACGTTTAAAGGAATTAATATTAGAAGCTTTTAAAGACATTGTGCCTGACATTTCTGTTATTGGTACTCATAGCCTTGGGAGTGGCGGGGATGCCGCCGCCAAAGCTGATATTTCAGATCGTCTTTTTCAGCGGCATGGCCGCTGGTCTGGTGATTCGGCTAAGGACTGTTATGTAATGGATCTTTGTCTTGACGTTTGTCTGTATCTCAGGTTTTAGTTCTTAGTTTTAACTTCTTTTTGGTCTTGTCCTGGGGACCGTTGAAATTGGGGTACAGTTGGCCTGGGGTTTTTCCTCCTAGGAGCAAGTGGACGTACGGGGAGGATTTTCACCCAGCTGTTGTTCCACGACCTCATTTCATTTAGAGGAGAGCTCCCATGTTTGTGCACCATCATTGACACACTGTTTCCAAGGTGAAAGAGTCCTTTTGTTGATAATGGGTGTTACATGTTAATCGGCAACGTGATCCGTATCTGAAATAAAACGTGTGGGAAGATTCTCAGTTTTCGTAGAATACAGTCTGAACAAACAGGTAAGCAAATATTTGCAAATACTCTTTCTTGCCATGTCTGTTCACAACTGAACTTTAAATCAAACACGGAGAACGTAATTTGAACTTTCAGTCGATCGTGTTTTGGTGATTTCAGAGCCGAAATTAAATATATATCTTCGGACTCAATTTAATCCTAATATTATATTTATGTATTTCTTATCTTTGTTAATGATTAGAAATAACAACAACCAGCTTCAGATCAAATTCCCAAATTCACAAGGTTATTATTATTACTTGATCGCAAAAGTGGTATGGTATGTTGAAGAAGTTAATTGGTAATCGCTAAAATCAAGGCTAATCAAAAAAGGGAAACTCGTTTTAAATTAAGACAATTTTTATAACATAGTGATTAGAGTTGTAATAAGTATTCGTCCAGCTCTGGTCCTTAACAAAAGTCAAATTCAATTTTGTTTTTAATACGCTGCAAGAATACTTTTCTTATCCGTATTTGATTTCTCGGCAGGTAGATACTCAGCGTACAGTGTACGCTGATAACTCGGCTAGATACTTTACGGGTGACAGGCTATAGCATAATTGATACTATTTTTCTTTTCTTTTTCTTTTTTTTTTTCTTTTCTTTTCTTTGGAGCAAAGCTGAATAAAAACACATAGAATCCTCGATACAGATTTCATTCAGATTTCCTTTAATTTTATACGATTAAGAAGTTCCGAGCTTCTCTGTGGATTCACCGAGATTTTATCCATTCTGAGTGTTTCATTCAGACAGGTGATAAATTCCACTAAGCTTACATGTAACATAGCCTAGCATCTCTAAAGCCTCAAAAGTGCGTGGATCTATGTGATCCAAATCTGAAAATGATCACAACGCCTAGGTCTTTAGCATGCACTTTTAATGGCTTTAAGATTTGAACTCAATGACTACGTTCTAAACTGTTTCTCCCGACTAGTTTTGTGCTACTTATTAGGGTTTTCTTGTAAACTTTTCAAAAATTTGAACAACTGAGGGGACTGCAGTCGTCCTCCCGTCTCTTTCGGTCCGTACACCTATGCAGGTGGTAGGTGAACTACGTTGGTTGTACGTAATCATAACGCACAGATTAGGAAATACATTTTTTCTCTCTACTTGTCTTTGTTCACCCGATCTTGATTAATCATGCAGAAAATAATCTTACTTGAGAACGTTTGTGGCTTCGTGCCTGCTTAAGAGGTTTACATAACACAAGTTGCCTTCATATCACAGAAATGCAAAACATTAAAATTCATAGCAGCAAGATAGAGTCTATTCTGAAGCCTTCTAGGTTTGTGCACCATTATTTGCACACTCTTTCTAAGGTGAAAGAGTCCTTTGGTTGATAATGGGCGTTATATGTTATTCGGCAACGTGATCTGCATCTGAAATAGAACGAGTGGTAAGATTCTCAATTTTCGTTGAATACAGTCTGAATAAACAGGTAAGCACATATTTGCAAATACTCTCTCTTGCCTTGTTTGTTCACAACTGTACTTTAAATCAAACAAGGAGAACGTAATTAGAACTTTCAGTCGATTGTGTTTCGGTCATTTCAATGCCGAAACTAAATATATATCTTCGGACTGAATTTAATCCTAAAATATTATATTTCTTATCTTTGTTCGTGATAAGAAATAACAACAACAACCACCTCCAGATCAAACTCCCAAATCCACAAGGTTATTATTATTATTTGATCCCAATGATAGTGATCTTGATCCCAATAGTGAAGGAGAGGACGAGATGGAACTTGCTGTGGTAAGTCTCGCTTCAAATAAAATGCTTTGGTTACAAGGAAAACAATTGCGTAAGTTAAGTATATTTTTTATTACTACACATTAAGTGGAGCAAAGTTGAATTCCAGCTCTTATTTTCAGTTTCTTTCGTTAACTAAGACAGTGGCAGATCTAGGGGGAGGGGTGATGGAGGCAGCACATCCCCAACCCCCTCCTGTGTTGAAGCCTTCTTCTTCTAGTAATGAAAAATATACTTAACTTACGCAATTGTTTTTCCTTGTAACCAAAGCATTTTATTTGAAGCGAGACTTACCACAGCAAGTTCCATCTCGTCCTCTCCTTCACTATTGGGATCAAGATCACTATCATTGGGATCAAGTAATAATAATAACCTTGTGGATTTGGGAGGTTGATCTGGAGGTGGTTGTTGTTGTTATTTCTTATCACGAACAAAGATAAAAAGAATATTTTAAGCGCTTTAGAATATTTTTATAATTTAGCGCTTTAGAAATGTAAATTATTATTATTATAACAAAGATAAGAAATATAATATTTTAGGATTAAATTCAGTCCGAAGATATATATTTAGTTTCGGCATTGAAATGACCGAAACACAATCGACTGAAAGTTCTAATTACGTTCTCCTTGTTTGATTTAAAGTACAGTTGTCAACAAACAAGGCAAGAGAGAGTATTTGCAAATATGTGCTTACCTGTTTATTCAGACTGTATTCAACGAAAATTGAGAATCTTACCACTCGTTCTATTTCAGATGCAGATCACGTTGCCGAATAACATAACGCCCATTATCAACCAAAGGACTCTTTCACCTTAGAAAGAGTGTGCAAATAATGGTGCACAAACCCAGAAGGCTTCAGAATAGACTCTATGTTGCTGCTATGAATTTTAATGTTTTGCATTTCTGTGATATGAAGGCAACTTGTGTTATGTAAACCTCTTAAGCAGGCACGAAGCCACAAACGTTCTCAAGTAAGATTATTTTCTGCATGATTAATCAAGATCGGGTGAACAAAGACAAGAAGAGAGAAAAAATGTATTTCCTAATCTGTGCGTTATGATTACGTACAACCAACGTCGTTCACCTACCACCTGCATAGGTGTACTGACCGAAAGAGACGGGAGGACGACTGCAGTCCCCTCAGTTGTTCAAATTTTTGAAAAGTTTACAAGAAAACCCTAATAAGTAGCACACAACTAGTCGGGAGAAACAGTTTAGAACGTAGTCATTGAGTTCAAATCTTAAAGCCATTAAAAGTGCATGCTAAAGACCTAGGCGTTGTGATCATTTTCAGATTTGGATCACATAGATCCAGGCACTTTTGAGGCTTTAGAGATGCTAGGCTATGTTACATGTAAGCTTAGTGGAATTTATCACCTGTCTGAATGAAACACTCAGAATGGATAAAATCTCGGTGAATCCACAGAGAAGCTAGGAACTTCTTAATCGTACAAAATTAAAGGAAATCTGAATGAAATCTGTATCGAGGATTCTATGTGTTTTTATTCAGCTTTGCTCCAAAGAAAAGAAAAGAAAAAAAAAAAAAAAAGAAAAAGAAAAGAAAAATAGTATCAATCATGCTATAGCCCGTCACCCGTACAGTATCTAGCCGAGTTATCAGCGTACACTGTACGCTGAGTATCTACCTGCCGAGAAATCAAATACGGATAAGAAAAGTATTCTTGCAGGGTATTAAAAACAAAATTGAATTTGACTTTTGTTAAGGACCAGAGCTGGACGAATAGTTATTACAACTCTTATCACTATGTTATAAAATTTTCTTAATTTAAAACGAGTTTCCCTTTTTTTTATTAGCCTTGATTTTAGCGATTACCAATTAACTTCTTCAACATACCATACCACTTTTGCGATCAAGTAATAATAATAACCTTGTGAATTTGGGAATTTGATCTCAAGCTGGTTGTTGTTATTTCTAATCATTAACAAAGATAAGAAATACATAAATATAATATTAAATATAATATTTTAGGATTAAATTGAGTCCGATCGAAGATATATATTTAATTTCGGCTCTGAAATCACCAAAACACGATCGACTGAAAGTTAAAATTACGTTCTCCGTGTTTGATTTAAAGTTAAGTTGTGAACAAACATGGCAAGAAAGAGTATTTGCAAATATTTGCTTACCTGTTTGTTCAGACTGTATTCTACGAAAACTGAGAATCTTCCCACACGTTTTATTTCAGATACGGATCACGTTGCCGATTAACATGTAACACCCATTATCAACAAAAGGACTCTTTCACCTTGGAAACAGTGTGTCAATGATGGTGCACAAACATGGGAGCTCCCCTCTAAATGAAATGAGGTCGTGGAACAACAGCTGGGTGAAAATCCTCCCCGTACGTCCACTTGCTCCTAGGAGGAAAAACCCCAGGCCAACTGTACCCCAGTTTCAACGGTCCCCAGGACAAGACCAAAAAGAAGTTAAAACTAAGAACTAAAACCTGAGATACAGACAAACGTGAAGACAAAGATCCATTACATAACAGTCCTTAGCCGAATCACCAGACCAGCGGCCATGCCGCTGAAAAAGACGATCTGAAATATCAGCTTTGGCGGCGGCAGCCCCGCCACTCCCAAGGCTATGAGTACCAATAACAGAAATGTCAGGCACAATGTCTTTAAAAGCTTCTAATATTAATTCCTTTAAACGTGTATAACGTAAACCTTTAGACCATGCAGACCTAGGCTTATAACCATACTTAGTTTTCGATAACCGACAAAAAAGGGAGGGCTGACTTGGGCTAGCTACCCCCTCATCAAAGCTACCAGGTAAGTTGCTTGCCAGATGAAGCTATAAAACCTCAAGGACTATACCTGTAGTGATCAGTTTTACCAAGAGACTATCAGATAGTCTCTTGGTTTTGCTAGATTCGATAAATAACTTTAACATGTCACTCTTGATCTAAACATCTGAACGAACGAGCTTAGCAAGCTCGTCAAATCTAAGAAATGCAAACAAATTACAACAGAACGAATATAATACAAAGAGGCCATCCCATCGGCCTTACAGGCAACTAATTGTTCTCGCTGGGGGACAGTGTCGAGTAGCTCCTTCTTGGATGTGCGGTGGGCCAGTAACGTTGTGCACCAGAAATTAAGCTCTTCACTAACTGATGATCCGTAGGAGACCGCTCTCCATCCAGCTGATGCGTCCAGGCAATGCTGTGAACGGACGACTCTAGCGTTGACGCTGTCTTCGTCTCAGACATCAAATGGCGCAGATAAAGACCAAGGTGACACGAAGATGCGGGGAAAGCTGCCAGGTCATGATCACACGCCCAAGACTTTCAGCTGTTGTAGGTAGAGGAATACTTGTATGAAGTACTGAGAGCTCTGCTAGCCAAACCCACATCTGGAAGAGATTCCGCATATGAGAATAAAACATCATCACCTTGAGGAACAGTTGCCCGAAGGTCCGTCCACATTGAAGAGTTGAAAACATCTGTAAAATAAGCGAAGAAAAAGAACACACACAAAATACGAAAAATCAAAGAAAAAAAAAAAAAAAAACCAACGGTGAATAAGCGAGTCGGAGATGAAAGACCTACTCTTACATCCCAATATAAATACCGTACTAATCACCCACATACCAGCGCACATGCCTAAACAAACAATAAATACCGACGAGAGCATATTTTCCTGCTAATTCTACTGTCGAACGCAGGAAAATACTACTCTCCTCTAAATCAAAGTTTGACCCATCACAACACACACAACCCTTGGGTGTGGCTCGCTTCAAGCCACGCGCTGCCCAATCCGAGAGGACGAGAACGGGGAAAACAGGGGCCAAACTGCAAAAAAAAAAAAAAAAAAAAAAAAAAAACGAACAAAACTGAGCGCAACCACCTACTGGTCACAAGCAAGCCACCCACTGGCAGAAAAATAACTAACAAAATCTGCGTAAGCAATCCACTGGCAAAAAAAAAAAAAATATTAAAAAAAATAATAATAATAAAATCACCGTAAGCCACCCACTGGCAAATAGTATAAAACTGAAGAAACTGCGTAAGCCACCCACATACAGAAATATAAAACTAAACGCATAAGCCACCCACTGGCAATGAAAGACTACACTGGCTACCTGAAAGCGACCCCCTGACTTCAGACCGTCCAACAGGCATTTTTTTTTTTTTTTTTTTTTTTTTTTTTGATAGATGATAGAGTGAAGCCCCCCATAAACTAAACTACGGCCTTATAATCAACAGCCACCCACTGGCCTAATAAACAACGGCCACCCACTGGTCTCATTCATCAACAGCCACCCACTTGCCTTATAATCAACAGCCACCCACTGGCCTTAAAATCAGCGGCCACCCACTGGCCTAATAAACAGCGGCCACCCACTGGCCTCATTAATCAACAGCCACCAACTGGCCTTATAATCCACGGCCACCCACAGGCTTTATAATCAACAGCCACCCACTGGCCTATAATCAACGGCCACCCACTGGCCTCATTAAACAACAGCCTCTCACTAGCTAAAACTGGGATCCCACTAGATATTAAAGCGAAAGTCACCCACAGACTAAATCACGGTCACCCACTGACCTAAATACACGGACTGAAGCAAAAAACACTAAAAAACTGGACGCGATCCACTGGCACTAAAACAGACAACTGCTGAAAACAACAGGAAAAAAAAAAAACATGAAAAGGAACGTTAACAACTTACCAGACTTATGCAGACGAACATCAAGAACACCAACCTTGAACACTAGTGCAGAAGCC
>JAHPZR010041103.1:17500-22692 GCA_019787425.1 Platygyra sinensis | reverse complement strand
CAGGGCTTTCAAATGTTACTGTTAAGACGACAACACTAGGAACTTATTACTTTAAGTCATTCATTCGCATATGTTCTGCGGTTTTGAAAACAATGTGTGACTCTCGATGGGAAAACAGGGAAAAAGGTGAACACACGGGCAAGCGTGCGATGACACCGCACGCTAAGCGTGTCACTTCTCTCTCAGATATGCGCATATGTAATAAGCAAAACAAAGAGTGTCATGGTAGATATTGTTTTGCACGCTAAAGCTTTTGTTCAAAGCAGTGAGCTGTTTAACACGCTTAATGTGCCAAAAGACACGCGAGTGAAAAGACATGCATGCGATGTAGCATATGCGTGCGTTAAGACACGCTTCCCAAAACAACCTCTTTTCAACATAGCGGAACTCATTTTTCCTGGTGCGAGTCCAGAAATACATGGTAGACAATGTTCATCAGAGTCAAACGGCTCTGATTTTCCATGTGTGGCCGCAAAAAATTGTATTAACCATTCAAACCATAGTTAAAAGTTAGAAGTTTTTCCCCTTTACTAACTATGTTCAAAGCAAGAGATTTTCCAAGTGTGAGAAGGAATTGGCCAGGGAACTTTTGACACAAATAGCGCGGCTTTCGCAAAGCCGTTTTCAGTGTTCGAAATGAAAATAATGCAATCTCAAAATTATTATTTTTGAGTGGCGTAATTGTCGCGGTAAGCCGCGTTTGCATTGAGAAATATTCTTCGTTTTATCAAACTCAGAATGAAACTTGTTTATTCCACTATCCAAAATCATGGCATCAATGGATATTTAAAGAAAATGGCAGCAAATTTTGCGTTTCGGACCGGCAGTAAAAAGCGTAAATCATTCGCTTGTGGTTTCCCTGTTACAGTCCTGTATGTTTACATTGATTTTTGCCAAAAGGGCTCAGTCAGAACAACAAAATACAGGGTGTAATAGTTCACCTGTAGCGACCACATGCAAGTTTTCTACATAGAGATCACTAGAATTCCGCTTCAAATAGATTTCAAGCTTGTTTCGATTGTATAATGTTTTCGCGGGGGAAGAGTTTGAAAGCAAGTGAAGGTTGTACAAATTCCCATGACTAAAGCCGATTTGTTTCTTGGAATATTTGAAGCAATTCCTGGAACTTTGAAACGCTTTAGAATGTATCTCTCCTCCGCGGAGGCTCCCTATGGGGAATTTAATAATTTTGGGCTTGGGCAGCACGAAAGAGGCTTCTGCGGAGGAGAGAATTAGCATGTGTGCTGAGAAGCACAAGTCACGCTGTTTGCTCTTCCCTGATTGGATGCATTCTTTAGTATCATCTAATCAGCATGGAATACTGACAGCGTGACTGCGGATGAGCTTTCAAAATGCTACAAACGTAAGCAGCTCAACGCAAGTCGTTCTTCACTTTCCAATGGAAACTACTAGTTACTTTGTTGCTCGCACTGTTCCAAAGGCTGACGATCTTTTTAACGGATAGCTCAATCCGTTCGAACGGATGCTAATTTTTTAAACGGATAGCTTGAGCCGTTTGAATGGATACTAATTTTTTTGAACAGATAGCTCAAGCCGTTCAAATGGCAAATGAACGGCTTACGAACGGCTAACCATATAGGGACATTTTCGCGTCAGAGGTCACAATTTTGCTTCAGTTTCCATGGAGTAAATACTACATGTTTACTCGTTTATTTTGATTTTTTACATGTCATCTGAAATACTAACATTTATCGTCAATACATTGAGAGCCGAAAGAGAAAGTTGATTTCGCAAACACAGAACGTACGATCACGCGTGCACGAATAAAGATTTTGTATCAACTTTAATTTTTGAGCACAATACTCATTGGAAAGCACTGGAATCGCTGAAAATCTGCGAGCCGATGTCTGTTTGTTTCCAAAGTTTGTTTTTATGGCCACCGCTACATAACTCGGGTGCCAGCCAAGCTGAACTTGTTACTGACTGTTGAGACGAAAGAACGGTGAGTTGAACGTTAGCTCTTCGACACGGTTAGCGTGTCATTTTGCAGAGTTGAAAAATGCGTGCTGTTTGACTCACCGGCGTGCCATTTCACCCGGTATGGAGCTTGGCACACTTCATTGTTCGATGAGAAACGCAACTTTTGTTTTTACCGTGCGATAATAACAAAGGAAAAATTTTAATGATGCGTGCCTTCTGACACACTGCTCAGAAGATGGTGTGTCATTTGACACACTGGCTATTGTTTAGAGTGCTATTTTAGCGAGCCCATGCGTTCACTTTTTTCCCTGTTTTCCCATGGAGGGTCACATATTATAAGTAGCCTGAATAGCAGTTGGATGAAACTGTTTTTGGCGATACAAAAGAAGACAATCAAGACCAGCAAATGTTTACATCCACAATATTTGCAAAAACTGGAATCATCACATACATGCTTTGCTTTCATCCATTCCAAAGTTTATTTCAAGATGGAAATCCAAAATAAAAATGTGCTAAATTCAAAGCAACCGAACAAAATTTAAATTCCAATCTTGTTTATTTATTTTGTTGGTTTTGTCACTCGACGCGAGTAAAATTCCAATACTTCATGCTTCATTTGCGAGATCTCACCTCAAAGCATGTGTGTCCCTAATTCCCATAAGCTAGAAAGAACTAATGGAACAAAATTGATTTGTTTGACTCCTTGTGCTATACTGTAACAGTGAAAAAAGGAAATATCAAGGCATCAAACATCTCCTGTAAAAGAAGTGGCCTTCACATCTTCGAGAGACACATGCCATGAATGTCGCAATTTTCTTTCGTGGCTACAGTACCGCTCAGATATACGTTAACCAAAAACTGTGCATAATACGCGTATAAAAATACGCGTATGTGCGTATCAAGATACACATATATGCGTATAAGTATATGCCTATATGCGTATGGTTATACGCGTATGTGTGTATAAAAATGCGTATACACCCATATGCGCATATACCCGTATGTTCATTAGTATGTATGAGCTTGCTCATTGTCTTTCTATTGTCGGCGGGTTATTGTTCTAAGGAAAAGCTTGACAGCACTAAAAAACTAAACGACTACGAGCGAGTTAGATAGACAGTATGTGCTTATCAATATAAACAGGTTATCCTTTTCGAACGGAACTTTCATGAGCAGAGGAGACGTTTTCATCAGTTACCACACTACATCCGTCGCAACAGCTTTGGAATGTGTTCAAAATAAATTTAATACCGGTGCATCGTATTTCAGCAGAATCAACAAAGAAGCCCGTTTGTGAACAGCGTTCTGAACAGGAACCCACACAGGATGTTTCTTTTATGGCTTACACCATCGATAAACAAGTTTTTCTTAGAAACTTTTCCATTCATTATACACACAGTAAAAGAAGTTCTACCAGGCCATTTTAATCGTGTTGCGTTACCTGTCACGACTACGCGTTGTTTTCCTGACTCGGGACTGTTTCGTATGAAAATTTTGATGAATTTGATTCGCCCCTTGTTTAGATATTTGCTTTAAAAATCGATGCTCAGTTTGTAAATCTCAACACAGCAACACCGCCTATGTCAACAATTTCTTTGCCAACTTTGTAGCCTGCGAATACTGCTTCCTCTCATCGCTCCCGTCTGATTTGCCGTCTCGAACAAAACCGACTGTTCATTAAAAGACTGTGAACATGCGAAACCACCAGTTGGTCATTCGACTGGCTTTTTATTTAACCTTGTAAGCATTCGCTTTGCAGATAAAACCTTGAAACTTCATATTCAAACTTGGGAACATGCAAAACCACGCTTAGTAATCAGTCGAATAACTTTACATTTAGACTTGTGAATACATGCTTTGCACACGAAGCCTTTTAATTAACTTTTCATTCAAAGGTCGTAAACGCGTGAAACCACGCTTTGATCATTCACTTCACTTTCTCACAACTTTTTTTATTTCAATTTGTGAACACTCGCTCGCTTTGATCATGAAACCTTAACTAACTTTTTATTCATACTTGTAACCATGCAAAACCACGCTTTGATCATGAACCTCGACTAACATTTTCCCTTGCAAAAACAAACAAAAACACAGAAACCTTGATCACCTCGATGTCAAATATTTATGTGCTGCCGTTACGGCTTCGGTGCCCACGTCACGTTTTTGGCGGCAATTCTCACGACCCAAGTGGTCACAGATTTCTTATTTTACAGCAAAAACAGTTGTATTTTTAATTGCTAACGAATTTGTTGACAAGAAAATTAGACATACAGCATCTGTGCTTAATTTATTGACAGATAGGCTCACACTGTTACAAATAAAAATTAGTCATAAGTTATTTCACGTGAGTTACTTTGAGTAGCCGGCGCGCCAAGGACAACTAGACAGTGCCAGTCACCGGAGCTTGCCGAGAACTCTGCACTGTTTGTTAGAATCCATTTAATGCAATTATGTGTAAAACAAGCTATAAGATTAATACTACTAAACAAGAATTTTTAAAAAATTAAAACCGCGCTTTTTTAACTCTTTTTCGCTCACAAAAATATTACGTAATATTTAGCAACAACGTTTTGCGAGAAAACATTATCCGGAAACAATTTAAAAGATGGTTAGGACTTGTTCCCATATCTCAAACCACCCTTGGATACCTTGTGATGCGTACACAAAGTAAATAATGAACTGAAAATACTGATTAGGGTTAGGGTTAATGCAAGGGGTTAATGGATAGCGTCTTTATAGCGTTCGGGTTTCCGAAAAGGTACCTAAATTAACCCACTTGTGTGTAGTGTATACTCGGTGGTCTAGTGGTTAGAGTGGAAGACTGCCGAGCTAGCGCCCCAGGTTCAATTCCACCTCGTCTCAATGATATTTTTTTGAACTTTTTTTTCCCTTTAAAATTGAAGAGACTTGCACTTTGACGACATTTGTTGAGGCAGAAACTAAGTCTCTGTGTCAAGAAACTTAGAAATTTCATGCGAGTCTACGTGAATAGGGAGAGGGCAGTTTGAGATATGGAAACATTCTTTGCCTGAAGCGGCTCTAGCGTGACTTGTAATCGGAGAATTCTGTTTATGTCTGAGGAAAAAATACCTTGACCTTTCAAACGACTATCAATTTACATATGTTAAAAGGGTTTTTCACGAGCGTAAAGGTAAGTTTTAACTTTTTTTCCCCAGAAAATTCCATCATTGCTTCTAGCGAAGTAAACACGATCTTACATTTATCACCGTCAGCGTGATCCATGGCCAGAC
>JAHPZR010041103.1:5000-10000 GCA_019787425.1 Platygyra sinensis | reverse complement strand
GACTGCCGAAACACAGAAAGTAAAAAAAATGTGAGCAGCGCGCCACAGAAACTTTGATAAACATTTATTTGGTTTGAGAAAGAGCATTTTACCGTTTGAATGAACGATTTGTGCCAAATATAACCGGAGATATAATATTTTTGACAAGGTCTTCGGCAATGAACATCTCGCAAGTGAAGTGAGTTGCCGACACGTGCGGAAAAAACAGAACTTTTCCTTGAAGTAAAAAATAACTAAACGTGAGAGGCACCCATAGAAACTTTGATAAACGATGTTTTCGTAAAGCAAAGAGCATTTTACCGTTGAAATGAATGATCTGTGTCAAATGTAACCGGAGATGTATTTTTTTCGACGAGGAGATCGATCTTAATAAGAACGCTAGATAAACATTTCGCAAACAACTTGCCGACGCGTACTGAAACACAGATATTTCCTTGTATAAAACATAAAGTTCACGTGTTAAAATAGGGACTTAAAGCGACTGTTTCAATTTTCTTCCCATTTTCCGTAACTTAAGATCAAGCAAGTGTCAAAGAAACGGTAGTTTGCCGGTGAATTTACGAAGTGATTAAAAGTTCGAAATATGATAGCTTTCATTCATCGGCATGAAGTTTTACCAATATGCAAATTTCGCTTTGAAGCATTTTCCATTCCCATAAAAATAAAATACGTCTTGTTTGACCAACAATGCCACATATGAAGAAACTTATGGGAATGCATAACAAAGGGACATATACGCGCGTATATACGTGCGTATGTGCGCGTATTGACATACGCGTATACGCAAATTACGCGCGTATAATACGCGTATGCGCAGTTCGGATATATCTGAGCTGCACTGTAAGACTTGAATTGAAATATTAAATTTAATCACTTTTTCCAACTGGTTCCAAAATTTTAGTGGCAACATATATTGATCTCATTGATTGAAATGTAACGCCCTTACAAAAACAACCCTATTTTATCTGTATTTTATGGCTATTTTAAAGCTATTACATCTATTTTTTTCCTATTTTATCCTTGCAAATCTCAATTTTACTCCTAGTTTACCAGATGAAGAAAATAGAGCGTCTATTTTATTTGTGTTTTACATTAACAGAAACCTATTTTTAAGCAAGACAGAACGAAGTGGGGTATTTTATTTGTATTTTCCCATAAAATCCTGCAAAATAGGCTGTTTTATCCGTATTCTTCTTTGGATGGCAAAGGTGTTGACTTGCTCCTTTGCATAGACATAAAATAGGCTATGAAAATCCTATTTTATTTGAGTCAACTTTGACTAATGATAAAATAGCTTTAAAACACACTATTTTATTCCTATTTGTGCATGTATAGTAGGTTTGACCCCTGTCTTTTTCATTGCAATAATATGCATAAAGTAGTCTATTTTAATCCTATTTAAAATTTGTCCTAGGCACCCAAACAGTATTTAGAAATGGCAAAGTACATGTGTATTTGTGATATTATATCACTATATTTTATTTTGTATTATTCATCAATTCAAGATTTGCGAAATTGTTACGGTGCAAATGATGATTTTCAGGCTGTAAAAACTTCAACAATTAATCTGTAGGTTCTACAAATTATTCCATCACAATCAAACAACAGTACATGGGGTTTAATTATGGAAATCTGGCATTTGAGAAGCTTGAATCAAGTATTAATGTTGACATTCAGTTTTCCTTTAGAAACGTGCATTACAAAACGGTTAGTGTACCTTTAGGAACACACAGGTTGGATGAGAAAAGATGAAAATCACTTGCCACATGAGACTTCTTCATAAACAGTACCATGCATTCCATGCTTCTCACAAGTATATAGTTTTAACTCTGTAAGAGTAATTTCTTGGGATAGTTATACTCTTCTTCAAATGATGTCTGACCACTTTCCAGCCTGTGTCAGGCCTTTAAATTCAGTAAAAAGCCGAGTTTTCGGTGCACCGCCATCTTGGATTTGACTGTTGATAAGACCCTGGGGACGAGTTTGCCATAACCCATGATGCAATGTTCTGAGAAAGGCGCTCGTTTCAATGGTCACTGAACGAAGTTTGAAAGGACGGTTTGAAGACTTTGAAGATGTTTGAAAGCCCAAAAATCTTGATCTGTTGGCTTTACAAGAGATTGTAAGTATAAAGAATCATAGGGCTTCTGGATTGAGAGTTAAGTTGGTTTTTTTGATGATCTGTACTCCAATGATATTTACAATGTATCACTAAACTCGATCTTGTCCGTTTTACCTTTGTCTCTCTTGGGTCTTCTTGTCTGTTTTAGCTTCTCTATATTGGAATCGTACCTTATACCTAAAACAGTTTAAAGCATGCCATAGTGGTCGATCTGAACGCGTTTTTCTTTTATGAGCAGTTGCCATCAAGGTTTAAAGAGAACACAAACTTATGATATGATTTTAATCACATGTTGTTGTGTGCCTATCTTTTCTACAGTTATTGAAGCAGAAAAGCTTGAAGTAGACGGAACTACATGGTTAAAAAGCTAAGTGAAAAGCAATTCACAAACATGAGCGATGACACTTTCACTATTTATTTCCATCATGATGTTTGACTGCATGGAAAATGCAGTGTAGTAGTCTTGACTTGAGTGCTTTGAAACTTTGAATTCTGAACAAAGATGTCAGCAAAAGCTTCAAACTGTATGACACAAAGAAACCCTTGGATTTTAGCAAATAAAATAAATCATGAACAGAAACAGAAACAACATGTTTCAGCTGGTCTTTAATCTAGTGTGGGCTCTTCCCTTGGATACTGGGCAAAAAGTCTTGGTGATTTTCATCAAGACTGTAAATATGGAAGGTTAATGTTGGTGATCGAGTCATAATTTGTATTTTGGTGCTTATGTTGTTTAAATTGCCATTTGCTTCTTCTTGCTTCTGTAACAGTCACATTTAATGTCACTGCTTTTTATAATTATTCTGGGCCTTTGACCTGGCTTTATATTTATTTCATATGGTACATTTGCAATTTCATAAATCTCATTGTTCAATGGCTAAAAGAGGCTCTCGTGTGTCCTATTTTATAGCTATTTTCAACCCTGTTACAAGGCTATCGTAAGGCTATTTAACCCTGTTTTATGTCTATTTTTAAGCTATTTTAAAGCTATTTTAGGAACTATTAGGATCCTTAAGATCCTCAAAGATCTTCGCAAGATCCACAAAGGATCCTTAAAGGTCTTTGATGATCCTCAAAGATCTTTGCAAGGAAATTGAGGATCCTCAAGATCTGGCAAGATCAGTAAAGGATCCTTGAAGATCCTCAAAGATCTTGATAAGATCTGCAAAGGGTCATCAAAGATCTTTGAAGATCTTCAAAGATCTTGGCAAGATCCACAAAGGATCCTTAAAGATCTTTGGTAAGAACATTGAAGATCCTCGAAGATCTTGGTAAGATCCGCGAAGGATCCTTAAAGATCTTGATAAGATCTGCAAATTATCCTTAAAGATCTTTGAAGATCCTCAAAGATCTTGGCAAGAAAATTGAGGATCCTCAAGGATCTTTGAGGATCCTTAAGGATCTTGGCAAGAATTTTTGAGGATCCTTGTTAAGATCCTCATAAGGATCCTCAAAGATCTTTATGAAGATCTTTGAAGATCTTTAAAGATCCTCAAAAGATTTTCACCAGGGTAACTTACTTCTAGATTTTACGTTGAATGATTTTTATCTTATTGTCTGAAGTTTAGAGCCAAATTTAAACCAATTCTTTGTTTGTCAAAGCAATGAAAAGAGCTAAACGAAAACACTCAAGATCGCCCCATAAGTCCTAGCAAACCTCTAAGTACATCATGTATGTCTAAATAGAGTTAGAAGTAGACTAGTGCCCAGGACAGCGCAGGCTACGGTAAGAACGCCTTGTTGTTTGGATAACGCAATTGACGAGTTGTTTTTGAAGGTAAATAGTCTGAAAATAGTCTAAAAATATTCTAGAAATCTTGATACCCAACAGAAATACCCATTTTAATTAAAATTTCAAGTAAACATTTCTGTATTGTGCAGGATTTTGCAAATTTTCTCGGATTGTGCGTTATTGCGCGGGTTTGACCGAATTGTGCGGTTCCGTACCCGTCAGAAGGCCTGTGTAACTTACAATAATAAAAACAACTGTGATAAAAATGCATGACAGAAAGGGAAAAACAAACAAAACAATGCTTTAAATTGTAATTTTCGTCCATCTCAGCTTGATTACCCATGTGCTTACAATTTACTCTTTTCTCTGGATATCAAAAAGTTTGTTGGAGGATGGCTTACTCTGGCTTTTACTAGTGGAACAAGTACGAGAAATAGTTTACACTTGCCCGATAGGAAACTCTACTTGTCCTGAACAACTGATCAGTTATATTTTTTAAGTCATCTTTTCCTCCTCCCCCGATCTTCAACTTTCTCCAGTTTTTGAGTGCGGGGTTAACTGAAATTGTCTAGTTTCCAATCTATCATTTCTTTTGTTAACATGTATGTCATTTCCATCCAATACAAAGGAATTCTCAGTAGGATACCACCCTTGTTTTGAGAACAGAGCTTAAATACGGGTGCATGAGTTCAACAGGCGAACTAGTGATGGTCTGATGCGAAAGTGTTCAAACTTTTTGTCATTTTGTCAACATCAGAGAGAGTTTTTTCAGTGGAAGAGGTAGAAAGCTGTATTTTCCATTTGCGCTTGTTTATTTGCCGTGCTTTAACTTCAATTTCACTTAGCAAGGAATTGCTAAAAATAAATCACCCATTTGTTTGAGCTGTAGCCCAGCTTTGTTCACCACAAAAATGCATCACAAAAGAAATATTGGTTATGAATTAAAAAGGCTAACATGTTGGCAAAAATGCATGGGCCATTTTACAGTCAAACCAGATGTTCTTTTGATGGGAACTTTGCAAACTTCCGCCAGAACATTGGTGTTTTGGTTGGCAGTTTGAGTCGAGCAAGTTGCAACCTGCGCGAGCAAGTTGCTCAGTTCATTTGGTACCTGATGGCGAGAACTCGTTGAGATTTTCCAAAACT
>JAHPZR010041100.1:0-12935 GCA_019787425.1 Platygyra sinensis | reverse complement strand
GAAGGACCGCTAAGCGGAGCCCATCGCGCGGAATGCCATTGTCTTTCGCGACAAATCGCGCGAGTCAAAAGACGCAAAACAATAAAGAAAATGGCCGAAAACGGCGCAACACCGACTGCCCTTTGCCTTTTTTTCATTCTTTACAGCACACTGATCGATTAGGTACACTCGGGCTTTAAAGAAGAGGTATCAAGCGGGATTCTGTGAGTTTCAAATGGAGCTCCCGATCAACACGCTTGTGTGAAAACCATTTCAGTTGCAGAACGGTACGCACTCGTACGGAGTTTTGATGATAAGCCGTGAATCGCGCGCATTAACAGATGTTTAATAGCCCTTTGAGTTTAGATTTGCCGCATGCATAAACAAATTTAATAGCCCTTTGAATTTAAATTTGCTGCACTGATTTTTGTGCATGACTGCACGCTATGTCAGCGGGGGCGGAGTTAAGAACTCTGTTAAATACTCAAGGGAATTCGAAAGCAACCATTTTTGAAGGCATTCGGAATAACTTTTAGAAATCATCATTTTGATAAAAACTTGTAGTCATCGTATAAAACATGAAATTTTGCACAGTCTTTCTTCAGATCGGGAACTTACAAAGCCCGAGTGTACCTAAGTCGCTAATATCTTTTTTGGAGAAACATTTCAATCGGAATATTAATGATGTCAATATTTCAAACAAATAGCAAGTAAAACTAGCGCATTTTCAACGTCAGTTTGATAAACCTTATCCAGGATCAACGACTTAGAAAAAATGTTTAGGATAAAAGCTTGATACCTCTTCTTTAAAAGCCCGAGTGTACCTAATCGATCAGTGTGCTGTAAAGAATGAAAAAAAGGCAAAGGGCAGTCGGTGTTGCGCCGTTTTCGGCCATTTTCTTTATTGTTTTGCGTCTTTTGACTCGCGCGATTTCAAAGTTAGCGCTACAAGCGATAGAGAAAGTCCCGGATGTGTCGCGGAATTCTGCGCGATGCCCATACCCATAAAGGGAAATAAAGGAAACCCATGAATTGATTTTTCTCATCTTATCGCGGCCAGCGGTAGTTCTTATGGGCGCGTACGCACGACGACGACAACGGCGGTGGTGGTGCCGGTGGTGGAGTAGCGCAACATGGCGGCCTTTTCCAAATAATAGGTTGACAGAGACATGCAGCCTTATTTTGCCGTGTACTTTTTTAATTTGATATACGACATCATGTTATGATCAATTGAGACCTGTAAAATTAAGTTATCCGCTGACCAGTATCACGTGACCATATCGCGGACTCAAGTTTGAAGCTCATTGAGGTCACGTGTTTTATTAAAGCTGACCAAGTGCTGGTTTTCGATTGGATCGCGGGCTCATGTCAGGTTTACTTGTTGAAAACAGAGCCGGGTTTTTCGGAAGCCCGTTAACTCTAATTAACAATTAGATTATGAGCTCGAGATTTCTATGAGGTGATAGTTAATGAGGCTGAAGGCCGAATCAACTATCACATTATAGAAATCGAGAGCGAATAATCTAATTGTTTTTAGTAGAATTCTTACTAAAAGTAAGTTCAAATAACGGTTTTCCAGTTATTTGTCGACGTATTATTAAACTTTGTGCCTTAGAAAGATCGCTCGGATTAAATTCAGTGTCCATTCGAAATTGAAGTTGTGGTACGCGCGCGTATCATTTTTCAGTAATCGTTATCTATAACAAAATTCTCGATCGTGATTGGTTCTCCGCGCGCCTATTTGTCACGTAATCGGCGCCCGATCACGTGGGTGTCCAATTACAGCGGTCCGATTTGAACTTTTCGTAATCGGACACCTGTAATTGGATACCCACGTGATTTTCCACGCCAATTACGCGCGCTTCAATGGCTTTCCTTAGCTATGTTTTCTACAGTTTTCAAAACTTAGGAAAAGCGCTACAGACGTTTTCGCTCAAAAAAAGTTCTCAGAAGACATTTTTTTTCCCGAAATTTGTTATAGATACGATTAATTAGTAATTGGACCTCGTGTCGTGCAATTCAGGGACTAATCGTGCTCGTAATTTCAAATCGCCTCGGCGCTTCGCGCTCGTCCGATTTTGAAATTATTCGCTCGATTCACTCCTGAATTGCTCTCCACTCGGTCCAATTACTATTACTAATTTCAACTTTTTTTTATGTCAATAAACCCGTAAATGTCCCTTCAATTAGTCTTTTCAGGAATTTAATTATCCATTTCCATCAAAAGTTTCCGCTAAAACTTAAGCAAAACGAAAAAAAGTCGTCATTTGTAAACGAGCTCCAGCCACTGGACACTAATGGCTGATAGTGTGCAATTGCTCAGCCAATCAGATTACAGCGTTTGCATTAGTATAATATAGAATTATACTAATTAGGTTTAGGAGGCTCGAAAGGGTTTTTAGCTGCACGCGCGCGCGCAATCTACACGCGCCATAACTAAGATGCCACGCGTCAGCTGAATCAGTATTAAATCAGCACACCGGAAGTTAATGCTACGTAAATCGCGCGAACCGGAAATAAAATCTGCGGAAAACATTTGTTTTTAGATCGAAAGTTCGCTCGGTGACCTATCTTGATTTTTTGCATACACGCACCATTTGCGATGGCACTTCAGATATAAAAGTTTCGGGAAAAATTATCTAGTGGAATTTTCTGTAAGCCATAAACGCGTTTTCTTTAAATATATTTAGTTCTACTAGATAGAATTTTTTCCATACTGTCTGAAAAGTTAAAGAATTTAGGGAACTTTCCAACAAAGAGATAAAAATGGTAGGTCACCGAATTAGTTTCTCAGATAATTTACAAAAACTGAAATTTAGAGGACGCTTTTGTGGACCTCGTGCGTTGCCATGGTAACTGATATGACGTCACAAGTACCCTTAAAGTATAGCCCAACAATAGAGTTGCAAGGAGACATATAGTTTGCCCACACCATTGAACATCCTTCTTTGTAATCTTCCATCGTTTCACAAGGCACTATAGCAACGAAAAACCCTTTCGAGCCTCCTTCAAAGTAACCCCATTATAACTGTTTCTTTAGCCTACGTAGCAAGCGTTTCCGTGGGTTCAGGGGCAGAAGAATTACCGCGTGAAAAAAGAGGGGGGAGGGGAGGGGAGGGGAAGGAAGGAAACGCTTGCAGACAAACCCCTGGATTTTGAAAACCGCCCACTTTGCCCTTCATGCCTGACTGATTTCATGCTGTCATCAAGCATTCAAGTCGCGTTTGTAATCCTCGCGCTCACAAGATTCGAAATCTTGGATCACTGTATTTTTCTGTCTAATAAGGATCATACAAGGCTACCCTAGGTGCCAGAGGTTTTTTTTTTGTTGTATTTTCGTGACGAAGCTGCGATCGTGAGCGGCAAAGCCACTCATCAAAGCCAGCGCGTCTGGATAATGTGTAAACATTCCGAACATTATATTGCAAATAATTAATTTCGATCGCGGTTATCGCAGCTTTGTAACCAAAAATACCCTCTTGTTCCCAGGGTAATACAAGGTAAAATTAGCCAGTGAACTTCTACATAGCCAAATCCAGTAAAAAAGCGTTTCCGAGACACGCCAGAGGGAAGAAATCGTTGCGTGCATTATCGCCTGTGACAAGACAAACAACGGAAAGTCTTTGAAATTTAGGCAGGAGAGGCTTCAAACATCTGAGAAGGAAAATAACGAAAATAGTGTCGCACTGTCGCGATTCAAAGTCCCAAAGCGTCGGCATCGCACTACAGGATTTCCACCGTACTGTCGAAGCTCACGACTAAGCATCGTTCGGCGAGAAATTTTTGTAAACAAGCTTGAGCGCCCCTTCTTGATCCTATGATCGACACATGTCAATAATGTTTGACTGGTCTAGCCACTCACGAGCCCCGTTCGCTGGCGAACGGAGGTTTTCAAAATCCAGGGGTTTGTCCGCAAGCGTTTCCTTCCTTCCCCTCCCCCACCCCCTCTTTCTTATTTTGGCTCTCGCCCCAATTTCGCGCGGGCAAAATACCGTTCCTTGGTCTTTCTTTGCTCCCCAACCCCACGGAAACGCTTGCTACGCAGGCTACTGTTTCTTCTGTGCAAATGTTTTTTTTGTGTGTGTGTATCGGTTTTGTGATTATAAAAATTCAAAATAGAAAGCAAACAAAACCCCACCGCAAAGTTACAAAACTCAAATCAAAATTAGTTCAACCTTATCCTAAGTTAGCCTAATCGGGCTACAGGAGCTCCGCTTTTAGGGTGACCTAAATCTTATATTAAGTCTTAAGAGTTTGTTTGGCTGTTTTTGCTCGGCGCTGTAAAAGCGCGTAACCCTGTGTGTCTCTCTGTACAATTTTACGTAAAAACTGGTCAATCATAGTCGAGTTTCCCTCTCTAATCGTTGCTGTATTTGAGAGAGATTGCTGTGAAGTAAACTTAACGAATTTCCTCGCTATCTGCTACTCAATTTACGGTAGAAAAGTCTATTTAGGCGAGTGATTCGCAATGATCGAAAACTGTTTTTGTAGTACAACTTCAATCTTTGCACGAAACTTCACACCAGAAAAACAATTTTGGAGACCTTACTGGGGAACTAAATGCACTAGCATAAAGTAGTTCAAAATAAGTCTGTTCTTTAAAACATCTTTCTTCGTTTAGTATCTGATTTATTCGCTCGTTCGCTCGTTAGATTTTTTGCGAATGATTTGTAGACGGCGCGTTAGCCGATTCAGAGGCAAAGTTGCGTAAACAAACCCACTTGTAAGCCAGTTTACGGCAAGAAAAAAAAAAAAGATAAAAATGTGTTTGTCCGGCTTAGGGTCGGTCCGTATAGATAAAAACTGTGACCTCGGGCTTGAAAATGCTGTCCTCGGCCTGCGGCCTCGGGCAGCATTTTCAAGACCTCGGTCACAGGTTTTCCCTATACGGACCTCCCAGCCGGCCAATAACATATATATATATATCAACCTCTGAATGATATGGTCGAATTTGATGCCAAAAATTTTGGTGCTGTGAATAAATTATTTGCCGATAATGATTTAAAAACCATCAACATTTCTTTGCATTGCAAACAACAACTGCCTTTTAATAGGATTTTATTTGTTGATGATGAACTGACAATATATTCAAAATGAATTAATGATTACTGATTGATAAATTAATATTAGTTATTTATTAACTTCAGCTGATCATGAATGGCTTGGTTATTTTGCTCTTGGTTGCTGTTGCCATAGCAATGCTTGCTGCTCCAACTGAAGGTATCATTACGTTCAATACTTATTTTTTTCTGAGACTGCAAATGTCTTATAGCCATAGGAGAAGTGACTTTATTTACATGGAAAAATTTCGCATGCTGATTGGTTGAGGATAAATCGGTTAATCACAAACGGTGTAGAAAAATGACATTAAGAAAACAAGTTAAAACAGTTAAAATAAGTTTAATTAGATGATAATTTGGTTTTATCAACTGGGTTAATAACGTGATTTTTCCACCGTAAAGAGATTCGGAAGCTGACGTTTCGAGCGTAGGGCCTTCGTCGGAGCGAATCCGATTAAGGGCTAACGCTCGAAACGTCAGCTGTCGAATCTCTTTACGGTGGCAAATTCACATTATCAACCCAGTTGATAAAACCAAATTATCTAGTAATACTCCAACCGACGCAGCACCACAGTTTCTTTATAAGTTTAATTAGTTAATCAATTGATTTATTTATTATATAACCGATAAAATGAATTTATTGTGATTGGCTTAGCTTGGAGCAATTTTTCCCGCCCAGTCATATAATAAATGACTAATCGTATGAAGGCTCGAGCAATTAAAGATTTACACTTCATACTCGTAATATTTGAGAGAATTTTAAAATATCACTCGTTGTGTTAATCTTTAATTACACTCGCATTCAAACGCTGATTAGAGTTTCTTCACACTACGACAAGAGAAAAGTGAGGCCAGTGTAATTTGAAAGAAGTTTCAAATACCGCGGGTAGTGAAGCTCCCTAATTGTTCAGGCTTTGATACGGTTTTTCATTTATAAATGACTGTATTCAATTTATTTTCAATTGAGTGCAAAGTGAAAATTAATGACCATGCCGATATTGATGATGATGATGATGATGATGATGATTATAATGATGACGATGATGATGATGATGATGATAATGTAAAGAAGGAGGAGAAGGTTGACGAAGATGAAAGGATAATTAATTAATTTAATTATATGTAGATCGCCTCCTGTTTCTTCTAATATACTAAAATAGTTTCGTATAAAGTAAATTTCTTAGCCATTCATTACTTGTAACTATTTTACCTTTTATCAGGAGGAAAAGGTTGTTTTGGCGCATGTCCATCTTGGTGTTCAAGTTGCCGATCTATCTGCTATCCCACCTTTCATCGCGGCGTAGGTGCCAAGTGCAGCTAGTCATCTGATTTTCCCAGGCTGTTAGCTAGCATGAGGTTCAAAGTAGAAATAAATTAACGAAAGAACTAGATAATCAATATCAAACTAAGGAATGTGTAACTTGATAGAAATAATGTGCTCTTCTTAAATGGTTAAGCAGCTGATAAAAGCCTATATTGGACATGTATCTCCCAGTTGTTGTAATTAAAAGAACTTTTTCACTTTGCATCTTATTTCTATTGATTTTGAGAGTTCTATGTTTATAGCTACATAGTGGCAACCCATTTTATCTGTTTATGAGGCGTTTCTACCATTAAGGTTTTCTGTGGATGACAGAGGATGGATCATATGACTTTTTAACATAGGCGTACGGGCACCCTCGGACTTGGGGGGGGCGGTGACCTTATTGCCCGAAAAAAATTACAAAATGCCCGAAAGTGTCAGTTGTATATACGTACTCAAATCGCAGTAAAAACAAAAACGTTCTCAATTCTTACGTGTAATGAAACTGTTATCATTACGGAAACACAGCCGAATTCCGATTTTTTGGAACATCCAAGGGAACTGATGAAAATTGCTTTTAAAAATCTGCCGGACAGTTCGTGAAATTATGGCGTTTGAGTGAGGAGAGGGAAACGACTTTTGGTTTGAGTTATCGGAAGGATCGAAAAAATGAGGGTTCGAGAAATCAGGATTCCACTGTAGTTATTTTGAAACATTGCATACTCCTAGCCTATGACTTCATTCGACACCCTGGTAAAATCAGAAACTTATAAAAGAAACAGTTAATTGTTCCTCGTGCGAGAAGTTCAGGAAAATTTTAAACTGGCACTTTGCGGAGCCATTCAAAAGGGCTCTTTTTAGAGCCACCACAAAAACATAAGTCTTGGCAGGAGCCCATCTTGGTCGTCCTTTGCTTTCATCCTTTTGTCACTAATGGAAATAACATCATGGATTCCCACGGTACACATTTAATTGGCATATGGCTTTTCCAAAACAGAATACCTGCAATTGTGGATCCTTAGATCATTTGACCTTAACTCCGATTTGACAAGACAAACGCCAGTGAAAGTAACCTACAAGCCAGGCCTTGACTACCTTTTAGAACGCTTTCTCCCGAGTACTTTTGCCCGAATCATCAGCGTTTTGCCCGAAAAATCTCAAACTTTTCTGCGACTGGGGGGTGGGGGGGGGGGGGGGGCTGCAGCCCCCCCCCCCCCCCGCCCCCCCGGCTCGTACGCCTAAAGGTTTTAAAGTTTGAAGGATGTATCTTGGCTAGAAGACGCTCAGGAGTAGTTGATTTTACTAATTGTCCTTCATTTTTTGTATTTTTTCCGGCCATTTATATTTAAAACGGTTTATTTTTCGCATTGAAACTTTGCATGCTGTTTAGAGCAGATTAATAAAATGTTTTAATGGCACTACTCTCTGCAGTTTATCGGAGTGTCATGTTCGGTCTAGTGGGAAAGCAGTATGGAGACATGATGGGACATGATAACAAGTTTCACGATGTAAACGGCAATCGTATTTGGTCGAGATTACATCGTGACATCTCTGATTATTTGGGGTCAAATTGTTGAAAGACTACATATCAACTAACTTACTCTTACTTTATCGTTTTTACAAAGGAAATCATATCCGTGACGTTGTATAGTAATCTACTCTTAACCAGAATATATTGGCTCCTTGGTTTAGTTTCTTTCTTTGTTCCAATTTTTTATCAAGAACCCAAAGTTTGCCAAAATTGCTGCGCTGCCCATCGTATTCTCGACTCTCTTCTCGATGTTGTGTGTGTTCCAGCGTCTTTCTTTATTGCATCGCAGAGTAATGTTTGATTCCTATTCGCAACAATGTCCGAACTAACAAGGGTAGATTCTGAAAGTATTTAGTGAAATTTTCAACTTGGTCCCAATATATAGTCGAGGAAAGCAACAAACCAAATAACACATTACATTTCCACGAATAGAAACGGGGTTGAAAGTGAGTAGTTTCTTTCTTTTCTTTCCTACGTAAATTAAATCAAAATGAAGGAAAGCCCCATCTAATGTTAACCATCGATTTGCATAATTGACAGATGATACAAGTTATATGACGTCTGAGTTTAAATAAAGTAATATGAGGGAAAGACCCTTCTCGTTGTAATCGGTGATTTGCATAATTGCCCCCGCAGGGTTTTTGGCCCCAGAGGGCCAAAAACCCGAGGAGGCACCTTAGGACTCCCCGCGTAATAGAGAGAGAAGAAGAGAGAATGTAGGTATTTCCGGTATATAGCCGCACAAAAATCTCGATTTGATCGCTTGCACGCCCGCAAGGTATCGACGTTTTTCCCGCAAAACGCTCATGGGAGGCCAGCAAAGGGACACGGGCGCGAGGACTTACGGGATCGGCGTCTTTGCCAACGAGCTTTGTCCTTGGTTAGATCTCGAGTTCAAGCGTCCCTGAAAAGCGTTTGTATTTGCCGGCCTCCATTACTATTTCAGCGCGATCAAATAAGTTCGCTTCGAAATGGCCGAGATTATGATCTAAAACAAATTGAAAAACGCTTTCAGAGATCCTGAAGATGGATTTTGGGGAAAAAACAGCTCAGAGAGTCCTGAAGAATACTAGATCGAAATTCGAGGCCAGTGTGGTTCATTTGCGACTAAATAGCTAAACTAGTAATAGTTATCACTAAGCTGCCCCGCTTTCTTATATTTCTGCTCATTGAAACAATAATATTGAACGTTATTGTTCTAGTCAGATACTAAAAAAAAAACAATTGTCTTGATATGAACTCTTTTTTATATAAAAATATATTTTGACGTGACATCTTGGCCTCGCTACGAAAAGTGGTGTCCAGAGCACATGCACAATGTGCTGAACGCGATCCAGATCCAGAAACCAAACACTTGTACTTGATAGCCTAATAAATTCTAAATAAAACGAAAATGCCATAAGCTATAATGTAAGAATAATACAAGAATATTTTCAGCCTAAAATCGGCAGAAAACTAAGAATATTCAGTCTGGGCCGGAAAAATAACATCCTTAGAAAAGAAAGAGTGTACGAGCAAACGTATCTCGAAAGCACAACAGAAGTGAAATGTAAACACAAGTATCGCGTTACAGTCGCCATATATGCAAATTAGAGTCAAGCTTTTTGTCCTCAATGAAAACGCCGCAAAACATTTACATTTGGATCCCTGCCGTAAGATTACTCAGTGAAAATAAGCCATCCAAATAAACGAGATGCCAAAGGAATATTTCAAACTTTATTCCTCCAGAGCTAACATTTGAGAGAACCTAAAAACATATCTTGCAATATCAAGAGAAAAAAAACTGGCAAAAAAACAGAGGTGTCAAACTCTGCAAATTACAAGCGGATAACAGCGGAAGCCACACAGAAAGATGACCTCTAACGGCTTTACTCTGACGAATGTCTCCCTGAAAACACAGGATTAGTGCTTAGCGAAATATTCAAAGATCCTCCGATCGTACCATACAAAAGGGGCAAAACTTCCTAAGCGGCTACTACACGGAGGTGCTATCCTTGGGTAATTCTGACGATCGGAAGGTACTGTACTGATTTAGCTATTTAGTCGCAAATGAACCACACTGGCCTCGAATTTCGATCTAGTATACTTCAGGACTCTCTGAGCTGTTTTTCCCCCAAAATCCATCTTCAGGATCTCTGAAAGCTTTTTCAATTTGTTTTAGATCATAATCTCGGCCATTTCGAAGCGAACTTATTTGATCGCGCTGAAATAGTAATGGAGGCCGGCAAATACAAACGCTTTTCAGGGACGCTTGAACTCAAGATCTAAACCAAGGACAAAGCTCGTGGCAAAGACACCGATCCCGCAAGTCCTCGCGCCCGTGTCCCTTTGCTGGCCTCCCATGAGCGTTTGCGGGAAAAACGTCGATACCTTGCGGGCGTGCAAGCGATCAAATCGAGATTTTTTGCGGCTATATACCGGAAATACCTACATTCTCTCTTCTTCTCTGTCTATTACGCGGGGAGTCCTAAGGTGCCTCCTCGGGTTTTTTGCCCTCTGGGGCCAAAAACCTACGGGGGCAATCAGTACAGTACCTTCCGATCGTCAGAATTACCCAAGGATAACAATAAGGTGACAGGCCTGCGCGACTCCCATTCACGTGTAGTAGCCGCTTAGGAAGTTTGCCCCTTTTGTATGGTACGATCGGAGGATCTTTGAATATTTCGCTAAGCACTAATCTGTGTTTTCAGGGAGACATTTCGTCAGAGTAAAGCGTTAGAGGTCATATTTCTGTGTGGCTTCCGCTGTGTTTCAGGAGACATTCGTCAGAGAAAGCCATTAGAGGTCATATTTCTGTGTGGCTTCCGCTGTTATCCGCTTGTAATTTGCAGAGTTTGACACCTCTGTTTTTTTTGCCAGGTTTTTTTCTCTGGATATTGCAAGATATGTTTTGGGTTCTCTCAAATGTTAGCTCTGGAGGAATAAAGTTTGAAATATTCCTTTGGCATCTCGTTTATTTGGATGGCTTAGTCGTGAGTTTAAGCATGGCGTTTACGGCAGACGGCAAACGGCAAAGAAGACCTCTGAGTTTGTGTTCTTTTCTTGTAATCCTAAATTAAATCACATAAAAATAGAAAAATGTTCCTACTATTCTCCACAAATACAAAATATTTTCACTCTACTGTTCATAGAGCTAAAGACCGGCCGCAAAAGTTTCATTTGCCGTTTGCCGTTCGACGTAACGTCAAGCTTAATCTCTATTTTCACTGAGTAATCTTACGGCAGGGATCCCAGGGGCGTTCTAGCCAGGATTTTTCCGTTAGGTACGCACAGTTTTCACATCTCAACCTCTTTCACCCCCCACCCCCCCCCAAAAAACAGATCAAAGTCATTTTCGAATTCACGTGGCTTTTATTTATTTTATTTTGATTATTATTTTCAGGTACGCAATTTGCGTATTTGCGTAACAGGTAGCGACGCCCCTGGATCCAAATGTTAAATTGTTTGCTGGCGTTCCGTTCATCATGAGGACCCCCAAAAAGCTTGACTCTAATTTGCATATATGGCGACTGTAACGCGATACTTATGTTTACATTTCACTTCTGTTGTGCTTTCGAGATACTTTCCGTACACTCTTTCTTTTCTAAGGATGTTATTTTTCCGGCCCAGACTGAATATTCTTATTTTTCTGCCGATTTTAGCTGAAACAATATTCTTGCATTATGCTTACATTATAGCTTATGGCATTTTCGTTTTATTTAGAATTTATTAGGCTATTCAAGTACAAGTGTTTGGTTTCTGGATCTGGATCGCGTTTCAGCACATTGTGCATGTGCTCTGGACACCACTTTTCGTAGCGAGGTCAAGATGTCACGTCAAAATATATTCTTATATAAAAAGAGTTCATATCAAGAGAATTGTTTTTTTTTTTAGTATCTGACTAGAACAATAACGTTCAATATTATTGTTTCAATGAGCAGAAATATAAGAAAGCGGGGGCAGCTTTAGTGATAACTATTACTAGTTGATAGATTGGTATATAATGTCCTGTGACATAAACATGCAAGAGACGTGGGAAGTGCCATCTCGTATTCTCGGTTTCACCAGCCGTGTGATCGAAACTAAAAGTCGTAAGTATTTAATGAATAAAGTAAAGAATTCGAATCTGGGATACGATAGATGATTGATACATTAACAACCTCGCGAAGAATCAAGCCTCTGCTGTTTTTCATTCGCGCGTTATTTGCAGAACTTTACCAAAATTTAAAGAGCTTTGCATAGAGACGCCATGTTTGTGCCCTTCGGAGGGACACAAACATGGCGGCCTTAAGGTAAGAGAAGCATCTGTCACTGAGTTTTGCTATTGAAACGAAACATTATTGCTCTAGAAATCCGACACATTGAAATAAATGCTTCTTCTAGAGCAAGCACTGTTTAGTTTGCAAAAACTAAAGCGATAACTCTTCCTTTGACCTCCGCGACAACCTTCTCGGGCTGCCGTTTTCATGTCACGCAACGCATAGGCCTGGAAATTCGAACGTGCTCTATTACTGTAAGATACACCCTGTCCAACTAAAACATTGTGAAATGTCAAGTTCCTAAAGGGACTTTTATCTGATGAAGCTAAAACCTCAGAGGGAATGGTTATATCTAATTTTGGAATATGATTACGTGACATGAAAATCAAGAATTCGTTTAAAAAATTGTAAAAAGATTTTTGGCGCGCTCTTAGTGTATGAGGAAGATAGGTCAACAAATAGTCGTGGGCAAAATTTTTCTTGAACGAATTTATGTATGAAAAAACACAGGTCTTAAAAAGTCCCACTAAGTGAAAAAGGAAGTTATTTTTATCCATAATTTAAAATACGGACAAACTGTATTTAATCTAAGACAGCACAAAAAAGTGTAATGTGTCGCCCTTTAAAACGGTAGGATCAGCTGTATGAATGGATATAACTCGAGAAAAATATTTTTAGGATCAAAAACTCGCATAGCTCGCATAGCAACATAGTTCTTACCCCACCACGTTCCTGGCCAAGATTCACGGATTTTCGAGGAGTCGCTGAACTGGCGCGTAAAAAAGTTCTCGAATAGTCCTGAAAAATGATTTTGAATACATGAT
>JAHPZR010041099.1:0-10388 GCA_019787425.1 Platygyra sinensis | reverse complement strand
AATACATAACCTTGTTTTCTGATGCGAATGGTCCTGTCCGTTTCATGCAAAGCAACGAGCAAAGTATAGCTAACCACAGCTCACGGTCAACAGTATCGCAGCTAAAATGTTTCTCCGACTCTACCAAACTGATCGGAGAATCACCAACCACAGCAGACAGAAATCTCCACCGTCACTTACACTCCTTTCATTTAAAACTCGAATCAAATGGCCTCTAGGTTGACCGCAACCACGAGTTTTCCGAGGGTAATTTTTTCAACTCCTGTAATTTTCAAGGCAACGTGCAAGCTTTTCGGCTCACAGGGCTGCTCCGATGACAAAACCGGACTTGATTTTTCCAGCATTTTCTTCAAGATTTGTAGACTTTGCAGTTCAATTCTGCTTTCGCTGTAAGTTTTCATTCCACGAGGGGCGATGCTCGAGTCAGGTTTGACAGTGGCGTGATTTTTCTCGACCAATCACAATTCTTTGCTACGAATAGTTACCAATGAAATTGCTTCATTTTGTATAGATCATAGATCACGTCAAATGGCTTTTTTTGTGTGTTCGCGAAAGTGGGCAAAAGCCGGGCGGGGCAAAGGCCGGGCCGGGTTTCGCGTTATGTTGAAATATTTTGAAATAAAAAAAGGCTTTTCGTTATTATATAAAACAAATAGATTTCATGCTGCCGTGCGTCTGATTCAGTAATAGATCACAGAAGACGCCAAAATGTGGTAAGAACATTAGTGACACACTCGGCTACGTCTCGTGTGCCACTTTTTTGTTCTTACCACATTTCGACGTCATCTGTGATCTATTACTGAACAGACGCACGGCAACATGGGATCTGTTTGTTAAATTAAGATTAAACGTGGCCAGCAATGCAATGGTGCAATGTGACAAACAAGACGTTGAAGACTTGAAGAGTTTTGTGTTCATGGTTCATACATAAGCACGTCAGGTGGCAATGAAGAAGATATTCGAGCAAGGAAAGCCCTTGCTGCGTACAAAAAGCTGAGCAGTATCTGAAAGGACTATCAGTTTCAAAGAGAAAGAAGGTCAGTTTTAAGTCTAATGCACTCTCCTTGTTGTTGTATGGATTGGAAACGTGGTGGATGATTCCAGCAGATGTGGGAAAGCTAAATGTCTTATTGCACACGAGCCTACATCGGAAGTTAAAGATGTACTGGCCAATGCGCATAACAAAAGAGGACATTGAAATAAGAGCAGAGTTTAAGGCATTAGGCAGGCATATGGCAAGGAGGAGATGGACGAGGCCAGGTACGTCACGTACTTAGAATTGATCACCATTTACATGTTCGAATCACTCTCACATGGCTAGCAGAAAACAATAGGAATCGTGGTCTACAGCGAGGGATAAGGAGATGACTAGCGCAAAGAGTGGTGAAGGTAACATATTTTGTGTTCGTCATTTAAGTTCAAAACGTGCGATTTTGTAATTCTTAATCGTAACTTTTTGGAGCCCGATGAACGTAATTCAACTCTTTAACTGATGGAGCTGCAGCATTGTAGAATTTTAGTCGGACAAAGAGATAGGAGCTATCTGACTCTTTTTATTTCGATATTAAACATATATATGAACGATTTCTGTACATGCGCTATCATGGTTTCCTTAAAGTTGCTGTCGGCCAGACGATTGGGCATGAACAATAGACATGTGGCTTAAAAAACTGACATATTCAGAAATCAGATAGAGTTTGTCCTCGAAAGAGCCCATGCATGCAGAAAAAGATCTAGCTCTTGGGCATAACGTAAGCCATATCAAAGGGTATGAGAATAAGAAACGTTGTTAAAAAACTAAGGAATACAAAAATCAGAGATACATTTCTTCATAAAAGAGCCAAGAAACCGGCGTACTTGCCTGAGAAAAGATGAGCCCACACAATTCGGACGGCTCTTTGACAAAACGATTCATTCAAATTTAAACGATGCACTTCTTTGCTTGAATCTTAATTTTGCTTTTCATTCTTCGCTCAGAATTCAAATTTTAAGAAAATTACTCGCCATCGGATATTGATTCTCATACAAAGGCTGTAATTTCTGACGCTGTTACCTACCCTTGATAAAGACCTTTTAGGTTCTACTTAACACCACCTGTCACAAACAATATAAATCATTAAGTTGGAGGAAACTAGTCCTCCGGTGTTCTGAGTAACCGTTGAATAAAAAAAAATCTAATAGTTTCTTAATATTATATTTTAATGTAACTTATCGGTGATTCGTTCAGTTTTTTTTTCTGTGAAGTTTGCTATGCGAACTTTCCGTAATCGTTTCGAAATAAAATGGCACTTGTTGTGCATGGGAATTCCATTCTATTTGTCTATTATTCATGCTTGTGAAAAGCGTTGCTAATATATAGCATCTAAAATATGAATTACCACAATGAGGCGTTTTCTTGTTTTCTTCAATAAGCTAAGCAAGCAATGTTCCTCTACCGACAAATGGAGTTTAGAAATTTACCGCTTAATTATAGAATCTAGGCTTTAATTATTCTATTTTCTAACTCTCGGTATTGATAAGATTTTGACAGATATTCAGATTTGACGTTTAGATTTCATTTTCCAAATGTAATTTCGACATTTCTATTTTTTGGCCATGAGGTTGTGGATTTTGGTTTCTGCAATTAACCTCTGATTTTGCGAGCTGTCGGTTTTCACATTTCAGTTTTGTCCGTTTCGCTCAGTTTCGGAATTAAGTTGGTTTTATCACAGTTTATTTTGGCGGCTTGGTTTTAAGGTCTAAATCAGAAATCCAGTTTTAGCTTGATGACGTTTTCTGGCATGTTGATTGATGAAGATATTGCCGATGCCTTAAGGCACTGAGGTTTTTGGAATCTCCAGTGAGAAAGAAAAAAATAGCGACTGTACAGACATTGTTGATTGTTTGCAACAGAAAACTTGTTTTTGCTAAAATAAGCGGTGTAGTACTTTATTGAAATGTCCACCATCTCTTTATTCCGAGATCTGGGTCCTTCTCGTAGGAAAATTATGGCACGCTGTACTCATCAGTACAGAAATTTAAGGAAAATATCACCTTTTTTGGGAGTGTAATCTTGCGTGACATTCGCGCGTGACATTGCCAATTAAGAGTGTCGGTCATCTCCACCTTATTTCTCTCCGAAAAAGGAGTGAAATAACAAAGTAATTGTTGAAATACAAACTACCGATGGTACTCCGAAAGCGGGCTATCTTGGAGTAATTCAAACGACCGCTGTACAGGAGAATCAATGGGTATCCACGGTCAACCAGGGGTAACCATGAGTTGATTAAATCAATATTAAGAATATCTTTTTAACCATCGTTTGGTTACCCGTGGTTACTCATGGTTATTCGTGGTTACTGGTGGAAAAACTGCATTTACTTGCATTAAATAATCGTTATTCCACGCTGAACTGAAAAAAGAAGGAAAACCTTTGTACACTAGGAATTAGAATGAGACACTATGTTATAAAAGTAACTTTTGGGCTCAAAGGGCACGTTTTTATTGGTTTAGCGACAGTTGAGCGTGTGTAATGAGATCACACTTGCGTATTAGAAGCATTCGGTTAACAGCATTCTGTTCAGCAGACAAAATTAGATAAGATCACTTGTTTTATCACTCTTTTGAACTTCATGTCATGAACCCTCAATGTTTTATCAATGATAAAGTGTTAAAATAGAATAAATTAAATAACTATATCTATATAAATGGTTTACCGATGGGAAATCATTGGAAATTCGTCCAGTAAAAGTTAAAAAGCACTTAAACCATTGGTTGATACAAAGTTTGATGTGCTCAGTACTATGCCGTTATCAAAATGATATGCACATGTTACTGTGACGTCATTATGAGGTCATCTGTAATGGTAAGGCATTGTATTGAAGTCAGTCGAGAGATTTTTTCTAATTTTTGGTCAAAATATGACAACTAAATAAAGAAATACGTGTAGTCATGATGTCATAATGAGAATTGCGTTGAATGAAAGCGAGGTAGACACTCTTTGAATGCTTTAAAGTGAAAAAAGTGGCGATAAACACTCCCTCGAGGGCTAAATATGGATCCATTTATTAACGGGATAGACCAGGTTTTGTCTTTGTAACGGAATTTCGGTGAGTAAAAAAAAACACTTGCCACTTTTCTAAGCTACGAATAACTCTGAACTACGCATTTAGCCGGTTTTGTAAAAATAAACTTGCTGGGGCTTGGATATATATAGGAAATCGCCACAATTTGCATAAACAGCCTCCAGACAATGAGCAACAAAAGTAGTTGAGACACTTTTAGGAAAAGACGCTTTTCTATACTTACGCATTTGTTCTATTTTATTTGCATCTAGCGTTAATTCTCTGATACCCCAGCCCCCCCCCCCCCCCCCCCAATTCAATGTTGTGTAGGCGCTGTGGTCTGTGCAATCGAAGAAATAGAAATATCAACATTGTTTTGGGGGGAAGGGAAGGAAATGTAACCAAGACGCTCCAAAATCGAATTTTACTGCCAAGTGTCTCAACACTTTTAGCGCCCAACGGAACTCGAAACGAGTTGGATTTTGCAATATTGATGACAAAATTCTCTGATATTAACTTACTAATGCGTCAATCATGGAAACAAACGTTTGCGAGTTACTTGAACCCTTTCACATTCACAAAAAATATTTTTCTCGAGTTATATCCATTCATACAGCTGATCCTACCGTTTTAAAGGGCGACACATTGCACTTTTTTGTACTGTCTTAGATTAAATACAGTTAGTCCAAGGACTTCTTAAAATTCAAGAACGTCTTTTAAATTATGGATAAAAATAACTTCTTTTTCACTTAGTGGGACTTTTTAAGACCTGGATTAACCATGTTTCAGTGTATTTTTCATACATAAATTCGTTCAAGAAAAATTTTGCCCACGACTATTTGTTGACCTATCTTCCTCATACACTTAGCGCGCGACAAAAATCTTTTTACAATTTTTTAAACGAATTCTTGGTTTTCATGTCACGTAATCATATTCCAAAACTAGATATAACCATTCCCTCTGACGTTTTAGCTTCATCAGATAAAAGACCCTTTAAGAACTTGACATTTCACAATGTTTTAGTTCGACAGGGTGTATCTTACAGTAATAAAGCACGTTCGAATTTCCAGGCCTTTGCGTTGCGTGACATGAAAACGGCAGCCTGAGAAGGTTGTCGCGGAGGCAAAAGGAAGAGTCATCGCTTCAGTTTTTGCGAACTAAACAGTGCTTGCACTAGAAGAAGCATTTATTTTAATGTGTCGGATTTCTAGAGCAATAATGTTTCGTTTCAATAGCAAAACTCAGTGACAGATGCTTCTGTTACTTTACGGCCGCCATGTTTGTGTCCCTCCGAAGGGCACAAACATGGCGTTATTTGTTCTGTTGCTTTCCTCGACTATATATTGGGATCAAGTTGAAAATTTCACCAAATACATTCAGAATCTACCCTTGTTAGTTCGGACATAGCTGCGAATAGGAATCAGACATTACTCTGCGATGCAATTAATAAAGAAAGACGCTGGAACACAACATCGAGAAGAGAGTCGAGAATACGATGAGCAGCGCAGAAATTTTGGCAAACTTTGAGTTCTTGATAAAAAATTGGAACAAAGAAAAAAACTAAACCAAGGAGCCAAATATATTCTGGTTAAGAGTAGATTACTATACAACGTCACGGATATGATTTCTTTTGTAAAAACGATAAAGTAAGAGTAAGTTAGTTGGTATGTAGTCTTTCAACAATTTGACACCAAATAATCAGAGATGTCACGATGTAATCTCGGCCAAATACGATGCCGTTTACATTGTGAAACCTGTTATCATGTCCCATCATGTCTCATACTGCTTTCCCACTAGACCGAACATCAATATTGCAAAATCCAACTCGTTTCGAGTTCCGTTGGGCGCTAAAAGTGTTGAGACACTTGGCAGTAAAATTCGATTTTGGAGCGTCTTGGTTACATTTCCTTCCCTTCCCCCCAAAACAATGTTGATATTTCTATTTCTTCGATTGCACAGACCACAGCGCCTACACAACATTGAATTGGGGGGGGGGGGGGGGGGGGGGCTGGGGTATCAGAGAATTAACGCTAGATGCAAATAAAATAGAACAAATGCGTAAGTATAGAAAAGCGTCTTTTCCTAAAAGTGTCTCAACTACTTTTGTTGCTCATTGTCTGGAGGCTGTTTATGCAAATTGTGGCGATTTCCTATATATATCCAAGCCCCAGCAAGTTTATTTTTACAAAACCGGCTAAATGCGTAGTTCAGAGTTATTCGTAGCTTAGAAAAGTGGCAAGTGTTTTTTTTTTACTCACCGAAATTCCGTTACAAAGACAAAACCTGGTCTATCCCGTTAATAAATGGATCCATATTTAGCCCTCGAGGGAGTGTTTATCGCCACTTTTTCACTTTAAAGCATTCAAAGAGTGTCTACCTCGCTTTCATTCAACGCAATTCTCATTATGACATCATGACTACACGTATTTCTTTATTTAGTTGTCATATTTTGACCAAAAATTAGAAAAAATCTCTCGACTGACTTCAATACAATGCCTTACCATTACAGATGACCTCATAATGACGTCACAGTAACATGTGCATATCATTTTGATAACGGCATAGTACTGAGCACATCAAACTTTGTATCAACCAATGGTTTAAGTGCTTTTTAACTTTTACTGGACGAATTTCCAATGATTTCCCATCGGTAAACCATTTATATAGATATAGTTATTTAATTTATTCTATTTTAACACTTTATCATTGATAAAACATTGAGGGTTCATGACATGAAGTTCAAAAGAGTGATAAAACAAGTGATCTTATCTAATTTTGTCTGCTGAACAGAATGCTGTTAACCGAATGCTTCTAATACGCAAGTGTGATCTCATTACACACGCTCAACTGTCGCTAAACCAATAAAAACGTGCCCTTTGAGCCCAAAAGTTACTTTTATAACATAGTGTCTCATTCTAATTCCTAGTGTACAAAGGTTTTCCTTCTTTTTTCAGTTCAGCGTGGAATAACGATTATTTAATGCAAGTAAATGCAGTTTTTCCACCAGTAACCACGAATAACCATGAGTAACCACGGGTAACCAAACGATGGTTAAAAAGATATTCTTAATATTGATTTAATCAACTCATGGTTACCCCTGGTTGACCGTGGATACCCATTGATTCTCCTGTACAGCGGTCGTTTGAATTACTCCAAGATAGCCCGCTTTCGGAGTACCATCGGTAGTTTGTATTTCAACAATTACTTTGTTATTTCACTCCTTTTTCGGAGAGAAATAAGGTGGAGATGACCGACACTCTTAATTGGCAATGTCACGCGCGAATGTCACGCAAGATTACACTCCCAAAAAAGGTGATATTTTCCTTAAATTTCTGTACTGATGAGTACAGCGTGCCATAATTTTCCTACGAGAAGGACCCAGATCTCGGAATAAAGAGATGGTGGACATTTCAATAAAGTACTACACCGCTTATTTTAGCAAAAACAAGTTTTCTGTTGCAAACAATCAACAATGTCTGTACAGTCGCTATTTTTTTCTTTCTCACTGGAGATTCCAAAAACCTCAGTGCCTTAAGGCATCGGCAATATCTTCATCAATCAACATGCCAGAAAACGTCATCAAGCTAAAACTGGATTTCTGATTTAGACCTTAAAACCAAGCCGCCAAAATAAACTGTGATAAAACCAACTTAATTCCGAAACTGAGCGAAACGGACAAAACTGAAATGTGAAAACCGACAGCTCGCAAAATCAGAGGTTAATTGCAGAAACCAAAATCCACAACCTCATGGCCAAAAAATAGAAATGTCGAAATTACATTTGGAAAATGAAATCTAAACGTCAAATCTGAATATCTGTCAAAATCTTATCAATACCGAGAGTTAGAAAATAGAATAATTAAAGCCTAGATTCTATAATTAAGCGGTAAATTTCTAAACTCCATTTGTCGGTAGAGGAACATTGCTTGCTTAGCTTATTGAAGAAAACAAGAAAACGCCTCATTGTGGTAATTCATATTTTAGATGCTATATATTAGCAACGCTTTTCACAAGCATGAATAATAGACAAATAGAATGGAATTCCCATGCACAACAAGTGCCATTTTATTTCGAAACGATTACGGAAAGTTCGCATAGCAAACTTCACAGAAAAAAAAACTGAACGAATCACCGATAAGTTACATTAAAATATAATATTAAGAAACTATTAGATTTTTTTTTATTCAACGGTTACTCAGAACACCGGAGGACTAGTTTCCTCCAACTTAATGATTTATATTGTTTGTGACAGGTGGTGTTAAGTAGAACCTAAAAGGTCTTTATCAAGGGTAGGTAACAGCGTCAGAAATTACAGCCTTTGTATGAGAATCAATATCCGATGGCGAGTAATTTTCTTAAAAT
Organism: Platygyra sinensis; assembly: GCA_019787425.1. NCBI lineage: Eukaryota > Metazoa > Cnidaria > Anthozoa > Scleractinia > Merulinidae > Platygyra > Platygyra sinensis. The sequence goes on along the minus strand of JAHPZR010041099.1, from coordinate 1,984 downwards.
TTGAATTCTGAGCGAAGAATGAAAAGCAAAATTAAGATTCAAGCAAAGAAGTGCATCGTTTAAATTTGAATGAATCGTTTTGTCAAAGAGCCGTCCGAATTGTGTGGGCTCATCTTTTCTCAGGCAAGTACGCCGGTTTCTTGGCTCTTTTATGAAGAAATGTATCTCTGATTTTTGTATTCCTTAGTTTTTTAACAACGTTTCTTATTCTCATACCCTTTGATATGGCTTACGTTATGCCCAAGAGCTAGATCTTTTTCTGCATGCATGGGCTCTTTCGAGGACAAACTCTATCTGATTTCTGAATATGTCAGTTTTTTAAGCCACATGTCTATTGTTCATGCCCAATCGTCTGGCCGACAGCAACTTTAAGGAAACCATGATAGCGCATGTACAGAAATCGTTCATATATATGTTTAATATCGAAATAAAAAGAGTCAGATAGCTCCTATCTCTTTGTCCGACTAAAATTCTACAATGCTGCAGCTCCATCAGTTAAAGAGTTGAATTACGTTCATCGGGCTCCAAAAAGTTACGATTAAGAATTACAAAATCGCACGTTTTGAACTTAAATGACGAACACAAAATATGTTACCTTCACCACTCTTTGCGCTAGTCATCTCCTTATCCCTCGCTGTAGACCACGATTCCTATTGTTTTCTGCTAGCCATGTGAGAGTGATTCGAACATGTAAATGGTGATCAATTCTAAGTACGTGACGTACCTGGCCTCGTCCATCTCCTCCTTGCCATATGCCTGCCTAATGCCTTAAACTCTGCTCTTATTTCAATGTCCTCTTTTGTTATGCGCATTGGCCAGTACATCTTTAACTTCCGATGTAGGCTCGTGTGCAATAAGACATTTAGCTTTCCCACATCTGCTGGAATCATCCACCACGTTTCCAATCCATACAACAACAAGGAGAGTGCATTAGACTTAAAACTGACCTTCTTTCTCTTTGAAACTGATAGTCCTTTCAGATACTGCTCAGCTTTTTGTACGCAGCAAGGGCTTTCCTTGCTCGAATATCTTCTTCATTGCCACCTGACGTGCTTATGTATGAACCATGAACACAAAACTCTTCAAGTCTTCAACGTCTTGTTTGTCACATTGCACCATTGCATTGCTGGCCACGTTTAATCTTAATTTAACAAACAGATCCCATGTTGCCGTGCGTCTGTTCAGTAATAGATCACAGATGACGTCGAAATGTGGTAAGAACAAAAAAGTGGCACACGAGACGTAGCCGAGTGTGTCACTAATGTTCTTACCACATTTTGGCGTCTTCTGTGATCTATTACTGAATCAGACGCACGGCAGCATGAAATCTATTTGTTTTATATAATAACGAAAAGCCTTTTTTTATTTCAAAATATTTCAACATAACGCGAAACCCGGCCCGGCCTTTGCCCCGCCCGGCTTTTGCCCACTTTCGCGAACACACAAAAAAAGCCATTTGACGTGATCTATGATCTATACAAAATGAAGCAATTTCATTGGTAACTATTCGTAGCAAAGAATTGTGATTGGTCGAGAAAAATCACGCCACTGTCAAACCTGACTCGAGCATCGCCCCTCGTGGAATGAAAACTTACAGCGAAAGCAGAATTGAACTGCAAAGTCTACAAATCTTGAAGAAAATGCTGGAAAAATCAAGTCCGGTTTTGTCATCGGAGCAGCCCTGTGAGCCGAAAAGCTTGCACGTTGCCTTGAAAATTACAGGAGTTGAAAAAATTACCCTCGGAAAACTCGTGGTTGCGGTCAACCTAGAGGCCATTTGATTCGAGTTTTAAATGAAAGGAGTGTAAGTGACGGTGGAGATTTCTGTCTGCTGTGGTTGGTGATTCTCCGATCAGTTTGGTAGAGTCGGAGAAACATTTTAGCTGCGATACTGTTGACCGTGAGCTGTGGTTAGCTATACTTTGCTCGTTGCTTTGCATGAAACGGACAGGACCATTCGCATCAGAAAACAAGGTTATGTATT
>JAHPZR010041098.1:32500-35051 GCA_019787425.1 Platygyra sinensis | reverse complement strand
TCGGGGTAATTTAATTTTTTCCACACTGTTGAAGAAGTAGTTTTTCGTATTTTTCGACGAGCTGTTGATCCCCATGACGTTTGTTTGGCCCTCCCTCTCCTTGAATGCCCAATGACACTAGCTCAACTTTCATTCCTCGCAGGCAGCAATCATAGTGTAGGTATCATCATTGAAGGTGTTGCGGTAAAATTCAGTCGCCAAGTAGAGCTGTTTTGCAAGGCTTGACCTTGAGGCCCGGGAGAACTTTTTCAAAAGTGCTACACTTTGTTTCTTCAATGGAGAGAATTCATTGTCGCACTGTGTTTTAACCCGCGAGTTCCTTCCGTAAGAAGAAAGCTGCTGTTATTGTGAAATAGTTTTAATTCGTGATGTTTCCATTCGTCAGAAAAGTTATGTGCTCTTTACCAGCGCTGAAGCGTCGTTCAAATTCAGCGCGTTTTGGGACTCAATTATCATCGATGACTTTTTTAAGGGGGTTCCCCAAAGCTTTTGCCGTTGCATTCTGGGTCCAGTCCCCCCCCCTAAGAAACACGTCGCCAATCTCACAAAGGGTTGACATAGGCCTGACCAAGTTTTGAATGACCGCCTTGTAAACAACTGTGAATAAACGCAAACCAAAAAAACGAGATACGTCAGGCGCAAAGCTTTTAATTTAACCTAAATTCAATTGTAGATACATGAGAATCATTTTTACCTGGCAAATTCTCTACATCTTCCTGCCCATTAGAGCGTTTTTCCAGAATGATAGCAAGTTTACTCTGCCTCCTTCGAGTTTTTTCCAGCTGATTCTCTTGCCTCGCCCCGTTTTTAAATTACTCGGAGGAAGCAGTAAACTGATGACGAATAATACTCTTCTGTCACTATTGCCTGAGTTGATGGTACGTTGTCTAATTTTTCCAACCAAGTAGACACCCCTTTCCGTTGATTGCTTGGAGCCAGCTTGAGAAAGACATCGCATGGGCATCCTTGACACGCTTGAGCCATTCAAGATGGCGCCTGATGTCCCTCTACCAAGGTAAAGACCGCAACTCTTAGAAAAAAAAAGAAGTAAGACCCGCAAATACATTGTTAGATACCGGTAACTTGCGAACTGGACGCAATTTAGTTTCACAATATTGTACAAAATGTAGCTTAATTTTATTTGTGATTAATTCCCTTGAGACATACAAGTTTACCGTGAGAGATATAAGGAAAAGAACAATGGTCATTATGGCTTAATTCTTTAATTCAACAATAACCAACCTTATATTTGCCAGGTTTACACAAAAACAACAGCATAAAAAGAATTAACTTAATTGCGTACACACAAAAAGATACAACAAAATAATATTTAAAGTGAGACAAAAAAGAAGAAAATTAAGAAGTTATTTTTTATCCGTACGCATTTGATGATAAGACCAATTTGCAGGCAGGTTGTTTTGAACCAAAGAAATATTGAAGAAATATTTCATAATTCAATCACCCGAAAAAAATTTTTTATCTGTTTATTTTTTCTTTGGGTAAATTATTTTTAAGCTTCTAGCACTTAACTTCACGACCACTATTTCCTCAGTACGAGCTCTGGAGTTGACAAAGTAAATGAACCCTAATAGAAATCTCGTCTTTTTAGAGAGACATGATAATTTGGGTGTATCATTACGGACTGGTTATATTTTTTCTTCAATTCAAATCCTTGTTCAACGGGTATGATTCTACATGCATATGTCGCAAACGTTTTCTAAATATCTGAGTAGGAGGTTGAGGAAAGGAGGCATGGTAGAGATAGAAAAGGTATCTAACATTTTTGTATTAGCAATTTGATTTTTGAAGATTTAAGAGATTAGGACTTCGCCAACATTTCTTAAGCACCTTAGAAAGCTACGGTTTATTACGGTTATAGGCGAGGATAGTTTCTAACATTAAAAGCAATTTTTACCAGCTGCAACGGCAAAGGTAGTTTTTCCGTTGATTCTCCTCCCACGCTCTGTCACAAACTTAAATTCAGTTGACTCAATCAGCAGATTTGTCCAGATCAAATATGAAAGGAGCAAAACCAAGGGCAAGTGGTGTGCAACCCGAACACGATCAGTTTGCGATATCAACTCTCTCCAGCAGACATCATCGCAAGGTCCACTAGTGTTTTTGCTTCTTCCCTGCCTTAATACACAAATAAATAGGTAAGATACGGCAAACAAGGTAAGCCCAAATATTACCTTTTTATGGGTAAATAAGTATGCGGTTACTTAGATGGTTTTCAGTCAGTGAAACAAGAATTTTGCGGAAATTGACGGAGAGAAGTGGCTGAAATCAAGAAATACTTACGCTTTTACTTCCTTTCGGAGGCCAAGAAGAAATGTATTATTTGCAATCGTATACAGTCCCTCAAGCATTCATCATTTGTTGCGGTAGACGTTTCATGGTTTTCTCCGATCTCAAAAACTTCTTCACCGATAGTCCAACGCGGGCGTCGTAGAAATTCACTTGTTTAACTTCCAAAAAAACATTTAAACCTATTACATAAGAAAGATTACTGCCACTCACGAATGTTTCAAGTCTTTTGATCTACATTGAG
>JAHPZR010041098.1:25000-27500 GCA_019787425.1 Platygyra sinensis | reverse complement strand
TATGTACATAACTTGCGCACAGAGATCTAGGCCAGCGAAGTGAAATTACACATTTCCCCCCTTTGATTTATTCAGCAGAAAGCAGCGTTGATTCTGGCAGAAGGGAAGAGGGTACACAACACGCAGCCAAACTACAGTTTTCTGTTCGTACGAAAAATCGTACACATTTCGTGAAGACATGTCTGCAAGGGTTTTAAAGGACATTAAACCCAAATCCGGCTTTGACTAAACAACTTATCCGCCACAGTCCATAATGAGATGTTTCAGCACTCGAAAGTCTTCAATCATTGCACAGTCCTCGAAAGAAAGCACATGAACCAACGCGTTTTGGGGCCAAATTGGTGTCTACAGAAAGATACATCTAGTACACAAAAACTTGGATTTTACCGCATTACCTCATTAGGACTGCGTCCTCTCGAACGCAAAATAACTGACAATTATATATCTTTATTCTCCGTGGTAAATATTTTACGCCGGTTTCGTTTACGCTTGATGTTAGAAGAAAGCTTTAAGCACTTTCAGTGCTTTCCACGGGATGTGGAGGACGCAGTTCTGACTACAGTTAATTTAAATTTAATGTATGCATGCATGCATACATAACGCAATAACTGAATATAGTTGCTAGTAAGCATTCAAGCAATAGTTTTCATTCAATACAACACGAACTTCATAGTTTTCAGCATCACTGAGCAAATAAATTCTGAAAAAGCTTTAGACTACGTGTAGTCCTTCTTTCACTAAGTCTGTAGTGCGCGACGTGAAAGAAACCGCGAGAAAAAATGACCGGACGAACTACTGTGGACGAGAAGCACATGTCTAGCCCCCGGGATTTCACGCAGCATTTTTTTCTCACGGTCTTCTCTCGAGTCACGCACGGCGGACTAAGCGAAATAAGGACTACTCGCAGTCTAAATAAATTTTACATGCTTCGTCTTTTGAACATATCACCTTTATCCCATTCAAAAAGCTTTTGAAAGTTGTCGTGAATGACTTTGCTTAGCGTGTGAAGTTTGTACTACTGGCAAAACGTTTGTATACGGTCGAACCTCTCTTGTCTACGGACACCAAAGGGATGGAGCGAAGTGGCCGAATTAGACAAGTTGCCGTATTGGAGAGACGTCACTATCATTCTATTAGCTTCTGTGATTGGTTTTCCTACATCATCTCACGATTTTGTTGAGAGCAAACAACTTTATCACGAAAGTACAACAAATCTTCCCATCTTTGAAAAACATTTTCCATAGTTACTCCATGAAAGCAATAAACCGCTCTTTCTAAGGGTTTACCGGCGCTCAAATAAACCTCTTGAGATGTTAAGAGAACGGAAAGCGTGTAAGTCTTCGCCTAGCGGTTTGTGATTTAAAAGCTTTTCTGGTGTTCTCCCAACAGCCCAAGTGGTTTGCGTCAGTAAACCCATAGAAGTACAATACAATGCAATGCAATGCAATGCAATATAATTATACAATACTGGTTTAATAATGATAATAATAATGATAATAATAATAATAATAATAATAATAATAATAATAATAATAATAATAATAATAATAACAATAATAATAATAATAATAATAGTAATAGTGATAATAATAATAGTAATAATAATAGTAGTAATAGTAATAGTAATAGCAATAATAATAATGATGATGATGATGATGATGATGATAAAAAAAACGATTTCATCAAGATTTCTAGCGACAAATTCAGTAAAATACTCACAATACACAGAAAACTAAGGGTCTTGCAATAATATTAAAAATAATAATGTCCTTCAAAGTATGTATTGGTTATAAGCAGTTTCAAAACTAGAGTTTTAAGACATCAATAATAAAGAAAGTAGTCTATCGTCTAAATTACACAATACTAATATGCTAAAAATGATATTTACAGCGTAACGAACACAACCGGGACCACCCAACGTTTTTCTGCCAATCACAGGACAAGCTCAGAACAAAAGAATCGGAGTTCGTTCATTTCGGACCAATCACAAATGAAGGACTTGCAGTGAAAAGTTGTTTATTTCCATCAACGAAAAGACAACTAAATATTCACTGCTCGGCGCCAGGAATTTTCAAAACTAAAACGGACCAAACACAAATACATTTATCCAATGATGGCTTGACTGAAGATAAAACAGACTCAACGCAAATTTACCGAACGACTCTCGTTCGCTGGACGGCTGCGAATGTTGACAGCTAGACTTACATTGTAATGTAAAATATACGTTATGTTCGGAATGACTGTGATGTTTCAGACAAAACGAACCATATATCAGAATTGGGCTCAACAATACTGAAATAACGAGAGGATAAATAAAATATTTTCCAGTTGCCTGTTATAACGGATCGCCAGAAAAGAGTTTCGCCAAAACAGAGTTTCATGACTATCAACAATTTTGAAGGCCGATAAATTTTTACAACCTGTAACACTAATTCGAACAGAATTATTCTCATCCTTACAACATATTACAGGGCATTATGTGCAGGTAATCATACGGTTT
>JAHPZR010041098.1:7500-10000 GCA_019787425.1 Platygyra sinensis | reverse complement strand
TCATGCGCGCAAATTGTTTCCAAATTAAACTCGAAACCGTATGATTACCTGCACATAATGCCCTGTAATATGTTGTAAGGATGAGAATAATTCTGTTCGAATTAGTGTTACAGGTTGTAAAAATTTATCGGCCTTCAAAATTGTTGATAGTCATGAAACTCTGTTTTGGCGAAACTCTTTTCTGGCGATCCGTTATAACAGGCAACTGGAAAATATTTTATTTATCCTCTCGTTATTTCAGTATTGTTGAGCCCAATTCTGATATATGGTTCGTTTTGTCTGAAACATCACAGTCATTCCGAACATAACGTATATTTTACATTACAATGTAAGTCTAGCTGTCAACATTCGCAGCCGTCCAGCGAACGAGAGTCGTTCGGTAAATTTGCGTTGAGTCTGTTTTATCTTCAGTCAAGCCATCATTGGATAAATGTATTTGTGTTTGGTCCGTTTTAGTTTTGAAAATTCCTGGCGCCGAGCAGTGAATATTTAGTTGTCTTTTCGTTGATGGAAATAAACAACTTTTCACTGCAAGTCCTTCATTTGTGATTGGTCCGAAATGAACGAACTCCGATTCTTTTGTTCTGAGCTTGTCCTGTGATTGGCAGAAAAACGTTGGGTGGTCCCGGTTGTGTTCGTTACGCTGTAAATATCATTTTTAGCATATTAGTATTGTGTAATTTAGACGATAGACTACTTTCTTTATTATTGATGTCTTAAAACTCTAGTTTTGAAACTGCTTATAACCAATACATACTTTGAAGGACATTATTATTTTTAATATTATTGCAAGACCCTTAGTTTTCTGTGTATTGTGAGTATTTTACTGAATTTGTCGCTAGAAATCTTGATGAAATCGTTTTTTTTATCATCATCATCATCATCATCATCATTATTATTATTGCTATTACTATTACTATTACTACTATTATTATTACTATTATTATTATCACTATTACTATTATTATTATTATTATTATTGTTATTATTATTATTATTATTATTATTATTATTATTATTATTATTATTATTATTATTATCATTATTATTATCATTATTAAACCAGTATTGTATAATTATATTGCATTGCATTGCATTGCATTGTATTGTACTTCTATGGGTTTACTGACGCAAACCACTTGGGCTGTTGGGAGAACACCAGAAAAGCTTTTAAATCACAAACCGCTAGGCGAAGACTTACACGCTTTCCGTTCTCTTAACATCTCAAGAGGTTTATTTGAGCGCCGGTAAACCCTTAGAAAGAGCGGTTTATTGCTTTCATGGAGTAACTATGGAAAATGTTTTTCAAAGATGGGAAGATTTGTTGTACTTTCGTGATAAAGTTGTTTGCTCTCAACAAAATCGTGAGATGATGTAGGAAAACCAATCACAGAAGCTAATAGAATGATAGTGACGTCTCTCCAATACGGCAACTTGTCTAATTCGGCCACTTCGCTCCATCCCTTTGGTGTCCGTAGACAAGAGAGGTTCGACCGTATACAAACGTTTTGCCAGTAGTACAAACTTCACACGCTAAGCAAAGTCATTCACGACAACTTTCAAAAGCTTTTTGAATGGGATAAAGGTGATATGTTCAAAAGACGAAGCATGTAAAATTTATTTAGACTGCGAGTAGTCCTTATTTCGCTTAGTCCGCCGTGCGTGACTCGAGAGAAGACCGTGAGAAAAAAATGCTGCGTGAAATCCCGGGGGCTAGACATGTGCTTCTCGTCCACAGTAGTTCGTCCGGTCATTTTTTCTCGCGGTTTCTTTCACGTCGCGCACTACAGACTTAGTGAAAGAAGGACTACACGTAGTCTAAAGCTTTTTCAGAATTTATTTGCTCAGTGATGCTGAAAACTATGAAGTTCGTGTTGTATTGAATGAAAACTATTGCTTGAATGCTTACTAGCAACTATATTCAGTTATTGCGTTATGTATGCATGCATGCATACATTAAATTTAAATTAACTGTAGTCAGAACTGCGTCCTCCACATCCCGTGGAAAGCACTGAAAGTGCTTAAAGCTTTCTTCTAACATCAAGCGTAAACGAAACCGGCGTAAAATATTTACCACGGAGAATAAAGATATATAATTGTCAGTTATTTTGCGTTCGAGAGGACGCAGTCCTAATGAGGTAATGCGGTAAAATCCAAGTTTTTGTGTACTAGATGTATCTTTCTGTAGACACCAATTTGGCCCCAAAACGCGTTGGTTCATGTGCTTTCTTTCGAGGACTGTGCAATGATTGAAGACTTTCGAGTGCTGAAACATCTCATTATGGACTGTGGCGGATAAGTTGTTTAGTCAAAGCCGGATTTGGGTTTAATGTCCTTTAAAACCCTTGCAGACATGTCTTCACGAAATGTGTACGATTTTTCGTACGAACAGAAAACTGTAGTTTGGCTGCGTGTTGTGTACCCTCTTCCCTTCTGCCAGAATCAACGCTGCTTTCTGCTGAATAAATCAAAGGGGGGAAATGTGTAATTTCACTTCGCT
>JAHPZR010041098.1:0-2500 GCA_019787425.1 Platygyra sinensis | reverse complement strand
TTAGCCCACACAGTACTGATACACCTTGCGACATTTCTAAAGTACAGCCACATGCTAATTATGAGTTGGGGGGGGGACACGACTGTCACCATTGTAGATCAAAGACTTTGAACATTCGTGAGTGCAAGTATCTTTTTCTTATTAATATGTTTAGATAGGTTTTTTTGGAAGTTAAACACAATGAAATTTCCTACGACGCCCGCTTCGGTACTAGATCCGGTGAAGAAGTTTTTTGAAGATCGGAGAAAAAAAACCTTGAAACAGGTAACGACCGCAACAAAGGATTTACGGAATGGCTTCGCAGGGACTGTCCCTCGATTGCAAAAGAAATACATCGTTCCGGCTCCGAAAGGAAGTAAAAAAAATGGTAAAGGTATTCTTCTATTTCAAGCCATCTACTCCTCTCCGCCAATCCGCAAACATTCTTGTTTTTACTGGACTGAACCAAACCATCTTACAGTAACCCGCATACTTATTACCCATAAAAAGGTAATATTTTGTGGCTTTACTTGTTTGCCGTATCTACCTATTTATTTGTGTATTAAGGCAGGGAAGAAGTAAAAACACTAGTGGACCTTGCGATGATGTCTGCTGGAGAGAGTGATATCGAAACTGATCGTGTCTCGTGTTTGCACACCACTGCCCTTGGTTTTGGCTCCTTTCATATTTGATCTGGACAAATCTGCTGACTTGAGTCAACTGATTAATGTTTGTGACAGAGTGTGGGAGGAGATCAACGGAAACTACCTTTTGCCGTTGCAGCTGGTAAAATATTGCTTTTAATGTTAGAAACTATCCTCGCCTATAACCGTATAACCGTAGCTTTCTAAGGCTTAAGATTGGGAAGTCCAATCCTTAAATCTATCAAAAATCAAATTGCTAATACAAAAATGTTAGATACCTTTTCTAATCTCTATCGACCTGCCCTCCTTTCCTCAACCTCTTACTCCAAGATTATTTAAAGAAAACGTGGTTGCGACATATGCATGTAGAAATCAATACCAAGCTTGACAAAGGATTTGATTGAATGAAAAAAATAAAACCAGTCCCGTAATGATACACCAAAATTATTCATAGTCTACAATCTAAACAATGACGAAGAGTTCTAATTAGGGTATGACAATTTACTTTGTCAACTCCAGGAAGCTCGTACTGAGGAAATAGTGGTCGTGAAGTTTAAGTGCTAGAAGCGATAAAAATAATGACAAAAGAAAAATAAAAAACAGATTAATCGGTGGATTGAATAATGAAATACTTCTTCAATATTTCTTTGGTTCAAAACAAACCTGCCTGCAAATTTGGGTCTTGTACATACAAAATGGTACGGATAAAGAACTTTTTCATTTTACTTTCTTTTTTTTCACGTTAAAACTATATTTTGTTTGTGATCTTTTTGTGTGTACGCAATTCAGTTAATTCTTTTTAATGCTGTTGGTCTTTGTTAGTAAACCTGGCAAAATATAAAGGTTGGTTGATTGTTGAATAAAAGACTTAAGCCAATAAATGACCCATTGGTCTTGTTCAATGATATCTCCCCCCCCCCCCCCCCTGGTTAAAACTTGTATGTCTCAAGGGACATTCAACCCAAATACAAAATATAGCTACATTTTTTGGTCTCAACATATTGTGAACTAATATTGGCGTCCCTGTTCGCAAGTTAACCGTGTAATCTAACAATGTATTTTGCGCGGGTCTTTACTCTCTTTTTTTTTCTAATTTGCGCGTGGCTTTTAACCTTGGTAAGAGTGGGGACCATCAGCTCGCCATCTTGAATGGCTCAAGGGTGTCAAGGATGCCCATGCGATGTCTTCTCGGACAAGCTGGCTCAAGCAATCAACGGAAAGGGGTGTCTACTATGGTTGGCAACAATTAGACTAACGTGAACCATATCAACTCAGCAATATGGACAAGAAGCAGTATATGATTCTGTCATCAGGTTACCTTCTTCCTGCTCCGAGTATAATTTAAACCGGCGATGGAAGAGGAATTCAGCTTGGGAAAAACTGAAGGAGCTGCCCAGAGTAAAAACGTGCTTCTCATTTCTGGGAAAACGCTCTCGGATGGGGCAGGACGATGGTAGCGGGAATTTTTGGCTCAGGTAAACAATATATTCTCCATGTATATCTACAATTGCAATAGTTAAATTAAAAGCTGTGCGCTGGGAACTGTGTCTCTGGTGTTTTTTTCTTGTTTTGCGTGTTTCTCCCAGTTTGTTACAAAGCGTCAATTCAACCTCTGTCAGGAGGCAGGCCTATGTCAACCTTTGTGAGAGTAGGGCGGACTGTGTTCTCATCTCGACTGGAACCCACGAATTACCAGTGCCAAAAGGCTTTGTGGGAAAAAAAGTCATCGGATCGGATATTTGATTCAAAACGCAGCTTGAATTTGAACGACGCTTCAGCGCCTTGTAAAGAGCACATAAAAAACTTTTTGAGAATGAAAACATCCACGAATTAAACGACTATTCACAATTAGCACGCAGCTTCTCTTCATTACGGAA
>JAHPZR010041097.1:0-16758 GCA_019787425.1 Platygyra sinensis | reverse complement strand
AGGTATTTCGTATTTTCCGTTGTATCCTCTTCAGATGAAATTACATCTACCACATCTATACATGTACAAACAATTTTATATGTCAACTGTTGACTTCTAAAGAAGAAACCTTCTAAAGAGCAAACCTCGAATCTTGAAACCTCGTGCGCCCGCTTGACGTTTTACCGCACCGTAGTTTACCGCAGTTTTTCAGCCGAAGGCCGAATCAACTATCAGCCTCATAGAACTCGAGACCGAATAATCTAATTGTTTAGTAGAAATTCCTACTGAAATTTCCTTCAAAAAAAAAAATCAATTATTTCTGGTCTGAGAATTAGCTTCACGCTTTAGAGAATTTGAGCGGACTGAATTGTCAATTTGACATTTTAGTTGTGTACGCACGCTTATCAGTTTCTTTCAAAAATTTGAAGTATTTTTAATTCAAGAAACCGTAAATGCCTTCTTTTAGTCTTCTCAGGAATTTTGCGGTTTATTCCATTTGTTTCTAGATGTTATTTAAAACTTCGGAGAAACGAGGGAACATTGGACTTTTGTCGACCACACCAAGCCACTGCACACTAACGGCTGGTAGTGTGCAATGGCTCAGCCAATCAGATTACAGCATTTGCATTAGTATACTAGTAGAATTCTACTAATGAGAGTTAGTGCCCGCGCGAGATCGTACCACGTGATCAGTTTTGACCAATGACGACAAAGGAAAATTTAGTGGTGAACTATAATAGCCAATAAAATACAGGATATGTCTGACTTGAAAATGGGTTTTTTGGTGACTTGCGTGGACTTGCTTTTGGCCACGCAAACGCATGTCTCTACGAAAGTTTAACTTGCGGTTAATTGCAATTTTTTTTGTAGATGTTTGACTTCCAAGGAATCAAAGAAAAGCTGGAAAAAGACCCAGCTTTTTGCCAAATGCATGACATTTGCCATAAACGCCGGTACTAGTGAAAAACCCGATAGTAAAGTTCTTCGACCTTTCAACGAAGAACAAAATAATGATGCGATTACTACACCTCATCCATCCCAGTCGTCTTTTTGATTCCATGTGGCAGCAGTGCATTCCGAAAGCAATCGAGATTTGCAAAGATGATCCTGGTTCTAGTGGGACTTTAACGGTAGACAAAGTACACGATTTTTTGTGGACACCTGCTCATCGGAAATGGCAAAGAATGTGGGAAAGGATCCTTGGTGGAGAAATCAGTCTCCAAGAAGTGGATGAGCGATTCGACAAGTTTAGAAGCGACCACAAAACTTTGGAAATTGAAGTCGGAGTAGTCTTGGCTTGCTTTCCGAGGAAGAAGATACTATCACTTCTGTTCGACAACGAGTTGATCAGATCAAACAGTATCACAAGCTGAAAGAGTGTGAAGGTGCTGCAACAGTAATCTTGGAATTTCAAAAAGCCATGGATCTTGAAGGAGACTTTGACCTGCTACGTGACTTCTGCAGTCAGGTACATTTTTATTAATATATTACCGTGTATCTATAAGAAATAACAGAAAGAAACAAATTCACTGTTGTTCCCTAGAAATGCAAAAGCCCTCAACCCAGTTGATAAAACCAAATTATCTTGTAATACTCCCCAACCGACGCAGCACCACAGTTTGTTTAGAAACTTACCACCTAATATATATACCATGGATTTTATGATTGTAGGAAAATAATTCTCATAACTTCCCTTAGTGGAGGCGACGTGAGTTATCGTGGTCAAGGCGCTCTCTAATCCAAAGGTCCAAAGGTCAAATACATTTCTCTGCCCCTGAATGGCTTTGTCTTTTGATCTTAAATTCAACTCTTCCACGCTTTGTAAATAGCTCTACCTGATCAGCGTACATTCAGTTGGAATTTTTCAGCTTCCACAATTAGCAAAACAGTACTGAACACTTCGACATCTAAGTAAAGCCAAATCTATTTATTTTGCTCACTCAATGTAGATCAAAGACTTGAACATTCGTGAGTGGCAGTATCTTTTCTTATTAATATGTTTAAATGTTTTTTTGGAAGTTAAACAATGAATTTCTACGACGCCCGCTTGGTACTATCGGTGAAGAAGTTTTTGAGATCGGAGAAAACCTTGAACGTCTACCGCAACAAATGATTGAATGCTTGAGGACTGTCATCGATTGCAAAGAATACATCTTCTGGCTCCGAAAGGAAGTAAAAGGTAAGTATTTCTTATTTCAAGCCACTCCTCTCCGTCAATTCCGCAACATTCTTGTTTACTGACTGACAAACCATCTTACAGTAACCCGCATACTTATTTACCCATAAAAAGGTAATATTTTGTGGCTTTTACTTGTTTGCCGTATCTACCTATTTATTTGTGTATTAAGGCAGGGAAGAAGTAAAAACACTAGTGGACCTTGCGATGATGTCTGCTGGAGAGAGTGATATCGAAACTGATCGTGTCTCGTGTTTGCACACCACTGCCCTTGGTTTTGCTCCTTTCATATTTGATCTGGACAAATCTGCTGACTTGAGTCAACTGATTAATGTTTGTGACAGAGTGTGGGAGGAGATCAACGGAAACTACCTTTTGCCGTTGCAGCTGGTAAAATATTGCTTTTAATGTTAGAAACTATCCTCGCCTATAACCGTATAACCGTAGCTTTCTAAGGCTTAAGAATTGGGAAGTCCAATCCTTAAATCTATCAAAAATCAAATTGCTAATACAAAAATGTTAGATACCTTTTCTATCTCTACCCTGCCCTCCTTTCCTCAACCTCTACTCCAGATTATTTAAGAAAACGTTGCGACATATGCATGTAGAATCATACCGTTGACAAGGATTTGATTGAATGAAAAAATATAACCAGTCCGTAATGATACACCAAATTATTCATGTCTCTCTAAACAAGACGAGATTTCTATTAGGGTTACATTTACTTTGTCAACTCCAGAGCTCGTACTGAGGAAATAGTGGTCGTGAAGTTAAGTGCTAGAAGCTTAAAAATAATTACAAAGAAAAATAAACAGATAATCGGTGGATTGAATATGAAATATTTCTTCAATATTTCTTTGGTTCAAAACAAACCTGCCTGCAAATTTGGTCTTATCATCAAATGGTACGGATAAATAACTTTTCATTTTCTTTCTTTTTTTTCACGTAACTATTATTTTGTTTGTATCTTTTTGTGTGTACGCAATTAATTAATTCTTTTTATGCTGTTGTTTTTGTTGTAAACCTGGCAAAATATAATGGTTGGTTATTGTTGAATTAAAGACTTAAGCAATAATGACCATTGTTCTTTTCATTATATCTCTCGGTAAACTTGTATGTCTCAAGGGAATTAATCCAAATAAAATTAAGCTACATTTTTGTACAATATTGTGAACTAAATTGCGTCCATGTTCGCAAGTTACCGTGTAATCTAACAATGTATTTGCGGTCTTTACTCCTTTTTTTTTCTAATTTGCGGTCTTTACCTTGGTAGAGGGACATCAGCCGCCATCTTGAATGGCTCAAGGGTGTCAAGGATGCCCATGCCATGTCTTCTCTCAAGCTGGCTCAAGCAATCAACGAAAGGGGTGTCTACTTGGTTGGCAAATTAGACAACGTACCATCAACTCAGCAATATGACAAGAAGAGTATTGATTCTGTCATCAGTTTACTGCTTCCTCCGAGTAATTTAAACGGTGAGGCAAGAGAATTCAGTTGGAAAAACTGAAGGAGCTGCAGAGTAAACTTGCTCTCATTTCTGGAAAACGCTCTCACGGGCAGGACGATGTAGAGAATTTTGGCCAGGTAAAAATTATTCTCCATGTATCTACAATTGAATTTAGTTAAATTAAAAGCTTTGCGCTGACGTATCTCTGTTTTTTTGTTTTGCGTTTCTTCCCAGTTGTTACAAGGCGTCATTCAACTTGGTCAGGCCTATGTCAACCTTTGTGAGATTGGCGACGTGTCTCATCTCGACTGGACCCAAGAATACAAGTGCAAAAGCTTTGTGGGAAAAAAAGTCATCGATGATATTGATTCAAAACGCGCTGAATTTGAACGACGCTTCAGCGCTTGTAAAGAGCACATAAACTTTTTGAGAATGAAACATCACGAATTAAACTATTTCACAATACAGCAGCTTCTCTTCTTACGGAAGGAACTCGCTGGGTTAAAACACAGTGCGACAATGAATTCTCTCCATTTGCAGGTGTATGCACTTCTTGAAAAAGTTCTCCCGGGCCTTCATAGGTCAAGCCTGCAGACAGCTCTACTTGGCGCCGGAATTTTCCCGCAACACCTTCATGATGATACCTACAGCGATGATGCTGCCTCGAGGAATGAAAGTGAGCTAGTGTCATTGTGCATTCAAGAGAGAGAGGACCAACGTGCTGGGGATCAACAGCTCGTCGAAAAATACGAACTACTTCTCAACAGTGTGGAAAAATTAAATTACCCCGAGCCAGACCGACTTGCCGTGGCAGCTCTAGTCGAAAATTCAGAAAGCAGTGACGTTGACCTTGTTCTATGGTGTGTTCAAAACAATACCAACAGCGATCTCATCGATGAACACTACGACAAGGCTTTGGATGATCCCAGATTTCGCGGCATTGTCAACCAGGATGCCGAATCAGATCTAGAGTCATCTCGGTCTTCTCAAGATTCGGATGACATCCACGAAAGGTAACCCGTTACTCTGTACCTGAAATATCTCAGGTTAGTGGTTTTAGCCCGAAATCGCTGTCGTCGAGAGAAGTCTTGTACAGTTCAGTTGTTGGGTTCTTGAATTCGCGATTGGAGATCGTGCATGAGCTACCCTCAGAGGCGATGAAGACTCTGAAAGTAGCGGATCATCCAGGGCACCAAAAGTAAACCTTAAAAATAGTTTGCAAGACTCCTAAAAGGAGTTATTTTCTCCGGATCAATATCAGTATCAGGGCAACTGCGCACCTACCCCTTTCCTAGCCCAACATGTTATAATAAGTTAATAAGTTAGTGTTACTGTTGGGTTAGGGAAGGGGTAGGTGCGCAGTTGCCCAGATACTGATATTGATCCCCTTCTCCTTGCAGAAGTCAGGTCAGGACTAATGTTTGACCTGTTTTTGAGTCTAACAGCTAGTGTGCGCTTTTCCGTGTCGTTTTAGTTTAACAAAGGACAGTGGTGAAGGAATATTGGATTCAAGCACTGAAGACATTACGCTAGACGAAACAAAAGAAGGCACCTATTTAAGCTTGGATGAAATTGGTGTATTTCTGTCTTATCTGGCTAACAATGGTATTTGCATTTTTGTTTGTTTTTCTTATCCGTGTTTTCCATCGTCATCACGATTCACTCCATCTACATTGAAAGTGTTACATTAGAATTACACTGATCCTCGAGGCTGAGCTGCTTGCATTGACAGACAAGATCGAATGCCGTAGGAACAATACGGCAACATACAACACGTCAACTGTCATGTAATTAATTAATTAATTAATTATTATTATATGGCTAGTGTTTGTAGCCGATATAACGCGCGCTCTGATTGGCTAAGTGCAGCTTCACGCCAGGGCATTATTCTCCCGTAATGCCCACGGGCCGATTACGGATTATGCAAATTAGAAAAGGAAAAAACACGAAAACTTACAAAAGCTAGAACACATTTGCTTTATTTACATTGAAAATCGTTGTGATACAAGACGATGAGTGACAATTAACATTCAGTGAGTTAGTTATTTAACTTTTTAAGGAAAAAATGAAGTTACTTCGGCACTTTACGAACGAGTTAATTGGTCAGGAAGAAATTCAAATTCAAATTCATACATCAAAAAGCAAAACCACGAAAGGAAAGGACAACTGCCACTGAAATGAAAACATTTCAGCGATATTTGTCGTCAATAAACAAAGCAAGCATAGTAGAAGTTTTGAACTTACCCGCTGCTGTCCTTGACCACTCATTGGCAAAGTTTTTTTAAGATATCGGAAAACGGATGGCGACGATTATGAACCTGACACCCTGTCGGGTTTCAGCGGGTTTGCAGCGAAGTATACATGAGAGGTTCCTTTCCGAAAGCAGGTCTCCCGGCCTTCCACTGTTCTTTCACCATTCAAAAGGCAATTAGTGGCACCAGAGCAGTACAGCAGTCAACAGCAACTAATTCTCTTGCTGTAACACAAGCCAGTTTAAACATCTACAAGGACCATGAGATTTAAACAGCCGAGTGTTTTTTTTTATCCGGTGTGGACATTCGCAGCATCTCTGAGCGCCAGTTCAAGATCTTTAACGGGCCAGTAACTATAATCCAGGAAACTCAGAAAAGGCGAAGAGTTTTCATCGAAATTGACGACGAAGAGTAGTTCTGATTTCGTTCAAATTGTATTTTCTTTTACTGACACGGCCGCACGGCTTTTGAGCAAGTTTGAAGCACTTTTCTGTAGAAATTGACGTTTGGCGGTTGATTCTTGAGAATGTCGATGAAAATTCTCTCGTCATATAGTAACACAACTGTACTAAAATACTTTTTGCGGCCGTATTGATCATTGTTTTCCAAAAATAAATTTATTTTCTTGACGGAGTACGCGTCTGTTCGTAAATTGATTTGAAAAGATGAATGAATGGATAAGCGCGCACATCACCGGATGTGAAGTAACGACTTCCCCTTGAATTTAGATTTTTTCTCTCTTTAGAACCGTTTTGTTAGCCATGTAATAAACAACTTAATAACCTCGACCGTTCGGTCGTTACGGGAAAATCTCAAACCTCGGCCTACCGTATTGACCTCGCTAGGCAAGGCCTCAGTCTGAGATTTTCCCGTAACGACCTCACTCTCGGTTATTAAGTAGTTAATAATAATAATAATAATAATAATAATAATAATAATAATAATAATAATAATAATAATAATAATAATAATAATAATAATAATAATATTAATAATAATAATAATAATAATAATAATAATAATAATAATAATAACGATTAATATCGGTACATCCATGGTATGGCTCTTCGCCTGATATCAAGGTGAAATAGGAATATAAAGAAATTAAAAATTTGAGATAAAAGGGCTAGTCTTTCCTTTTGTAAGTTAAGCTCCCTTCTGATATAATATCAAGGCCCTTCGCTTTAGGAAAGAAGCCAGAATATCCCAGTAGCAGTTTACGAAACTTGATCAATCCTAGACACGTGCAGAAGTGAAATTAATCGGTGGATTTTAATTACAGATAATGAACACCCAGTGAAATTAGCTTTGTCTTCTTCCGTTAGTAAGGTACGCTAAGGGTAATTTTTAAAGATATTTCACTCGAAATGTTCTGAAAATGAAATGAAAGGTTGAAATTAGTATTGTTTGACACAGGAGAAAGGGCTGTAAAGAGAAAGTTCCCAAGCTTCTTAAAAAGAGGAACGCCAAATCTCATATTGGCACGCAAAGGTGAGACGCGTTTGGCGATGTCGTTGCTTATCATCGTCCGCATATCATGCAGTGGTTACTGTGGGACATTACGTATCCATAGAACTATGGTAAATGCCGTGCGAATATCATTTGTAGGCGTGTTACGTTCACATTAGAGCAATGAGAAACAAGGAAGATCAAATATTTGTGACTGTAAAGTGTGCATAGACATGTTGCAAAATGTGAAGCTTTCATGGACTTTTTTGCAGAATATATTTTTGCAGCTGCACTTGGTCTTTACATGGACGAGAAAGCTCAGAGTTTGCTAAACAGTGACGAAATCCTCATTTGCTCTTCTGACACTACATCTGAGGAGGTATTACCGTCGTTCTTTTCACAAAAATACGATTAGGGTACTCAATACTGGCCTGAGTCGTTAGCTCCTTTTTGATCAGATAAGTTAAAGGATTAACTACTGCAATTCAGAGTGAGCTTCGTCATTTTATCCCTCTGTTTCCGCAAAAGCGTGGACGAATAGCAGGGTTATATCAGTTCATGATAGTTTTCTTCCATCCGTTTGACCGTGTCTGATGTCTTACCCTCGGTCCTCACTGCTCAAGTCGTTGCCTATAAAAGAAAATTCCGGCGGAATTCACTTTGTTAAAGAGAGTAGAATTTTTTGTAATGTACCTTCGAGTAATGCACCGTTCACAATTCATTAGAAAACCTGTCACTGAAAACAACTGTGTAAGAAAAGTTTGCATTTCCAGCGAAAGTATTATCTTTTTGCTCCTTAGGTCGAGCTGTTATGGCGTCGAGCCCTTTCTGACAAGGGAGATAATTTGTACTGTTTGGTGAATGGCGATCTACTGGACTATGACGTCAGCCAAAAAGTTGTGGACTGTTTAAACACACTTATACAAGATTATGACAGCAATGAGCGTAGGTCCTCTTTTCAAAGCTCTTTTATGCTCTTGGTAGAAATGGTGGTTTTGTCCACAGTAATGCATTTTAGTATGGTATATTAATTTCCTTTACATGTACACATTTATTTCTCGGAACTTTAAGTTTAAGTAAACTTTAGCCAAGGGAAAATCAAGCATGCAGTCTCGTCACAAGTTGTCAAAGTAAATCCATCAGTTTCATCATGAACAGTTTTCCATTTTCAAAGGGGATGTACTGGCAAAATATGACTAGCATTTTGTGTTTCATTTTTGATATTTCCAGGTCTTGCTCTTGTTGTCCTATGTAGCAGTGAAAACGAAGAACGAGCTCATATAGTGACCTCCTTAGAACAGTACAAAGTGAAAGGCGGCATGCCAAGATATCCTCGGCCAGACGAACTGCGACGTTTCCTAGAGAAGCAGTTCAAAGCACCACATCCGAGGCCTGGTTTGTACTGTGAACAGCATGTGATTTGGAGCGCAGCTGCAGAAGTTGGTCGAGCAGAAAAGTAGGTCTTTTATACCTATCATGTCTCACAGAAATGCCCTCAGCTCTCCACATAATTGTATGACTTTTGTCAGAGAAAATTGCAGTTGTGCATTGGAAAGTGAATAGCTGTGTTTTTTTTTCAGCTTAAATGTACATGTAGTAACCTCTGATCACCCTGGGGTCGGAAAGAGTTTGGTCGTTCAAAGGCTAGCAGAACAGGTGTCAAACTTACAGAACAATCGGGTCATCACGGATACGATGAAAGATCAAGGTGAAGAACCACCTCCACCATGTGTGACGATACCTTTTCACGATAAACGCGCACGTGTTGCAGATGTTGTTGGCTTTTTTCTCCCGCATGCCCTACATTCAGATGTACCTTTGGCAAGGATTTTCCACATGGACCGTCCCGCTACGGTAAGAAGTTTGTCACAGTGCAACCACACCACAGGCGACTAATCCAAATAAAACCCCCGAAAAAATTATTTTACTTTTGAAAACGTTGAAACAATTAAAATGATCACTGAAATAAAAATTACAAAAGTAATTAAGCAATCCGTAGTATTCGAGGCATATATATAGGAATGCCGATGTAGTACTGTTGCCGGCATTAGGCAAATCTCACAAATCTGTTTATTTGGTCACATATTTGCCCGTTTTGAAGTGTGCAGCTTTTTATATAGATAAATTCACTAAATCCAAGGCTAACTTTTGCATCGGAATATTTTTTCGGTGACCTTTTTGTGGTGGGGAGAGGTCGCTATGCAATACAGTATAAAACCCGGTAAGTGGAGTTCGCGGGTAATGCGGTCACAAAAGATATACGCAAAATTGTCCGGCTATGGAAGTAAGCATCTCAGAAATACGATTTACCCACACTGAATATTTTCAGGGACACCTGTCTCTAACAAGCTGGTTTCCTTATTAAACGGATGTCTGTAAAGTGTAGTTCCACTCTAACTGGCTGATCAACCAATCGACGACACGCATCTGTATAACGCGGACTAAAGAAAAAGGCAGGCAGGCGGACAGACATACAGACAGACAGACAGATAGGCAGACAGACAAACATATCTAGACACAGTAAAGGATCTAGGGAGGAGCCCGGGGGGGACCGCCCCCCTTCCCTTATTTTGGGTAAAAAAGAAGAAATGACTAAAGGGAAAGAGGCCAGCAAGGCGACTAAATCAAGACCGGTCTGGATCCGCCACTGAAACAGACTAACGTAAACAAGTAATCAAAATGCATTAATATATACGTATCTCTCAAATGAATTGTTAGGTGACTCCAGAACTTGAAACATTGCTGTTTAACTTGCTCATCCTGGGCGAGATCACAGATGATCGTGGGCGCGTTTGGAGACGGAATCCCTATGATCTGTATATTCTCGAAGTTACAGATCCGCTTCGAAAGGTTTGTTACTATTTGAATATATGTTGTATTTACATGACTAATCTGGATTAGCTAATAGTTGTGAGGGATGTCTTCCCAGAGATTTTTGTAGCTACTCTGTCAGTCTTCAAAAAATTTTGTTTTCATGATTGTTGCATCTCACTAGGAGCAAGAGAAGGAGACGAAAATGTGCAAATTTCATGAACTTCTCCCGTCAATCAGATGCGTTTCTCCAATGGAGACTCTCGGATTATTACAAAGGAAGAGTGCAGGTAGCATAACAGTTTGTTGTCAATTGCTGTTAGGATGCATTTGCAAAACGGCTTAAAGAAGACCTTTCATTCCGTTTATTACGTCAAAAAAAAGGGCCCGGCATTTTACACGCGTGTCAGTAATAAGGCCTCTCACATTTTCAAACATTTGCAGAAGCTGAACATTGTCGAGCCTTATATTCAACAGATTGTTTCCTTGTTTTGGAACACTATTCCAGTAGTTTCCCACTTACGACAAAAGAGGCTATTCATATTCAAAGAAAGCAGATCCTCATTGAGTCAACAAGTACACCATAGTAATATAAAGCTATCCTTATAATTCACACTTTCACGCTTTGCTTTATTTTGTTGCCACTATTCATCATAATAGGCATTTAATTGTCTACTTTATTCAACTTCCGATTCTTTGTACATCAATCAACTGAAGATGACAGTAGGTTCTGTCGAGGCATGCATTTACTTTAAACTTTAAAGTTTTTGTCGCTTTCTTTAGAATCTCCTTCAGTATACTCAAGCATGTTAAGGCATGGCTCATATCCAGTGCAGACCACTGAAAAGATAAAACCGTTTTTGGTCTGTAGCAACGTTGTTTTTATCCCAGGGGTGCCAAAAACTTACCACAAACAAAACTTAGTATCCTTAAACTCCTTAAAGTATCTTTGTGGTGGTCATGTGACTCGTGACGTCACAGGCCTGCTCGAGATGAATTCTAAGATGGGCCAAGGATAGTGAGCTATCTCAAAAAACTAACCATGAGAAATTTCTAACCACTTTCTAAGGCAACTATTTTTGTCCTGAATGGATGAACCCCTTAATTATTTAAGGCTATATATGGAAAGACGGAAGGTCACGTGACCTCTTTTACGTAATAACTTCTAAACTGAATATTTTAGTTAGCCATTCAGGACAGATTCCTGCAGGGGACATTAGCACAATTGTAAAAATACTAGATTTCACAGTAATTGTATGTCATCTCGGCGGCCCATTTTCAGTTGTATTTCAAAAAAATAAAACAATTAATTGTAGTCACGTGACCCATTTTATCAGATGTTATCGGTCTTAAAATATTAAGGTCGTCGAGATTTGTTAGGCTGCCAGGTTTGCAAAGATTATACCAAATCCTGGCAGAGTAATTACTGTTTTTCGGATTTTATGCAAATGAGGCTTGAGCCATGCCTTAACATGCTTGAGTATGTCCGCCTAGACGGTCTCAACAGTCTTCCGCCCATTGAATCAATAACTAGTGGAATGATTATTTCCATATTTTGCAGCTTTGAATCTTGTAATTGCATGATAAAATTCCTACTGGCAACACAAAACGAAACATTTGAGGCTGACCTTTCCTCTCCATAGGCACCTATTTGTCAAGACGGTACTAAGGCTGAGTTTTTCAAAAACAAACGTTCAATTTTATTCCTCGTTTTTCCGTGTTAGCGCAAAGAACCAACAGTCCTCTGTTTGATGAAGAAGAACTTCAAAACGAGGCAGTTCAACGTGTCTGGCAGTATCTTCAACTCTATAACAGGGACCGTGGGCTTATCCAGAATTTTAATTTTGATGCTCGCGATAAGAGAGAAGATCCAGAAGAATGTCTTGAAACTTTGATCAGGTTTGTTAGCTTTAAGTTTACTTGTTCTATCATGGGGAAACGGTTGCCTTGTTTCGTGTTACCGGGCCTAGAGAGAAGTAAGCACTCAAAAGGGCTAGCCATCATGCGACACCATTTAAAGGAGGTTTATATAAGGACGTTCGCGCTAATTGTTTCTGCGCATCCTTACTGCGCACGCAAATTCACATGCCACGTCATCCATGAGCGCGCGCGCTAAGTCATAAAATAAACAAATGATAGGGCAGATGGCCATTGCTAGAGCTTTGCCTGGATTTAACGATCTTGAATGTTCGGTGACCCCTACTTTTCTTTTGATGGATCATTTTCTCTACTGATTTTCTACGTTTAGGGAAAAAATGAAGAAAATCTATCGACGAGAAGTTCGATTTTTTGGCAAAATGTGCCATCGAATTCCGTTCTTACTAGCTCTTCGTGCATGTGTGTGGCGGTTTCAAATGCCTCTTAAAGGGTTGAATTTTGTGAAAACGTCAGTAACATTTTAAATTATTTACGCAACAGACCCACTTCTACAAAGTATGACTAAGATCGTTTGCCTCCGTTGACTCACCTTCGATATTTTTAGTTATAAACCCCTGTAGACCATGCTCAATTATATGAGACAATTTTTCGAAATCAGTACAGTTTACCACACGCTTTATCTCTGAAACGAAGACGGTGACCCCCAATTTTTTTGCATTTCTGGCACAAGTAACTCATTATCTGCCTGCAGTAAAAATTAAAAAAAAATTCTATGGACTGGAAAATTTTCGCGCGAACGTCCTTAAGTATTTTAACTGTAATTCATTGTACATTCGAAGACATAATAGGAACAACAGTAAGACTTAAGGTGGCTGGTTACAGTTTCCAATACTTTTCAAGACTTAAAGTTTGATGGGTCATTATAACCATTCTATACCGGTTGACGCCAAAATCATGGTATCAAAAAACTGCCCAATCATCGGGGAACAAGTTGCTGTTAATTTTGTGGCTCTGAATCCCCTTCGCAGAATTTTTTTAAACTTTGCAAAACGTTACATCTTATCATGCTGATTACAATTCGATAATAAAAAGTGGGGGTCACCGAGCTCGTTTTTGAGTTATAAGTGCTTAAAGCTAAAATTAAGGGTGTTTTTAGCAGGCCATATTGTTGCTATGGTAACCTATTGTGCCACAAAGTTAACAGCAACTTGTTCCCCGATGATTGGGCAGTTTGTTGTTACCACGATTTTGGCGTCAACCGGTATAGAATGGTTAAAATGACCCATCAAACTCAAAGTCTTGAAAAGTAATGGAAACTGTTACCAGCCACCTTAATTTAACAACAGTAAAACAGTCATTATCGGCCATGCTGATTAACGCTACTCTTAGCTTTGTGTGATTACTAGTTGCATTTTTTATAGAAACTGCGGTGTCCTTAACCCCTCCTGGTCAGAACTTCGATATTTTGTCAGTTTTCTTAACAACCAGCTTCGTGACTGCGAGGAAAGTGTCTTTTGTATGACCTCACTAGTAGATGATACTTTGGAAGGATTTCGAAGTTTTGTGGTGGCTTTCATGATAATTATGTCAAAGGTGAGTAAAATACGTGCTCATTTGAGGAAACTAAAAAACGTATTCCAGCACTGCGAGGGTGAAGTGTCTTGCCCAATAATGACGACGGCCAGGGCTCGAAGATAATGCCGCGGCGGTCGTTATGATTTGTGATTTCCAAGCTTTTTGAGTACAGTGTTACGTTTTCTTAATTTCTGCTTGGTTTACTGAGCCAAAAATGACTCATTTTCCAGCCAGCCAGTTACCTATCCCTTATCCTTATTTAAAATAATCGTACTTAGTATTGACTCTGATGCTGGGTCGCTTTTTATCAGGATTTTTCGACGCGTTCTTTGAAAGAAAATGACTCGTCCAAAGAATCAGCTGGCGCAAAAAAGGAAGAGCGGGACATTGCTCCTTTCCAGCTGCGGAGACGATGGGAGGGAAGGTACGACCTTTGCAAATCCTGCTTGTCAAGCCGACATTTGTAATCACATTAGCAATACCTTTCGCTAAACTGAGTTTGTTATTTGTTTTCCCATCTATTATTATTCAGCCCACATCCTTACATCTTTTTTAACCGGCCGAACAACGATACCATGAGTTTTCTTGGGTTCCGAGTTGACGAAGAAGGAAATCTCCTGGATCCTCGAACAGAAGAAATTATTCAAGAAAGGCTCATGACAAGGCATCTTCGCACAGGACTTCATGTCCAAAGAGTGGATTTCAATACTGACTTTGAATCTTATTCCAAGTACGTATCTTTAAAAAATCAATTCAATTTGAAATGGAAGTTAACAGTATAAGATAGGTAAATAGATACCTTAGGTTGGACACTTCCTCTGGGACTTTTAGGACCACATATATGTTGTACAATCTCATCTTGAAGAGAGCATGACAAAAAGGCTCTTTTATAAGGGTAGCCGAGAAGCTGGATATTAGTTCGTGGTCGGATTGTGGGATTTCAAACCGGGAATGTCGGATTCTACTGCACCTACCAACTGTTGCACGTCGCCTCCAGGACATACTTATTTCAAAAAACTTCAGCGAGTGCTAAAATGGTGGAGTGTGCTTCCGATGCATTTGGAAACATTAGGCCGAAACAATTGCAGACATATCACAGTATCAAGGGATTGTTTTTCGGGGATTCGATTTTCATTTTGATAAACTGACGTAAGGACCAATTGTCCTGTAATCTCATTGGTGTGGCATTTCAAATTTCAGACCTGAAAAAATTCAGCTGCTATGTTCTGTCATGGGGATGGGATTTGAATTCGATCCAGATGAATCGTACGAACTGACGGGTGATAATGTTAAGAAGATTCTTGCTATCCACATGAGATTCAGATGTAACATCCCAGTTGTGATCATGGGTGAGACAGGATGCGGAAAAACTCGCCTGATTCGTTACTTATGTGGTCTGCAGACAGAAGGTTTAGAGCTGAAAAATTTGCTGTTAATGAAGGTACAATTGGAAATATTTTCATTTTATTAAATGAGCAGTTAATGGTGAACCACGAAGAAGGGCATAACGCTGACCAAGTAACGACAATCACCTTTTTCATTTCCGAGATTTTCTAGTGATTACTCTCTCTTTACACGAATGCGTTGAACTTTAATGTTTAGCGATCGATAAGGCTTTTGTGACCGTTTATGTTGCTCGTGTTATGTTTAAGATTCACGGTGGCACCACGTACAAAGACATAGAAAGAAATGTCCTTCATGCCGAGGTGATGGCCCTTAGAAACGAGCAGATAAACAGAAATGTCGACACTGTCCTATTTTTTGACGAGGCGAACACAAGTGAAGCCTTGGGAATGATAAAGGAAATCATGGTGGACCGAAGATGTAACGGTCGTCCTCTGAGCGACCGTTTGAAATTCATTGTTGCCTGCAACCCATATCGAAGGCAAGTTGAGTTTTAATAATATCGTGGAGTGGTAGTAAAGGAACGAAGTCCGACCTGTAGAGTCTTAATTACTTGTGATGTGTCAATCGTCATTTTAGTCAAGCTACCTTGTACTACCATTTGCGTTCAACCGTGAAGCGTGAACGTTTTTTCGCGCAGGTTTACCTTTCCAACGAGACAGTGACCCAGACAACTGTATCGACTGGACCAATGAAAATGTTTCGTTTGGAGCACGAAACTATGAATGTTTGTCAAAGAAATGTAGCACGTTTTGTTCACGTGTAGGGCACGTTTGACAAAATTAACGACATTTTTCAGGGTTTTGGAAATCGGTGTCATTGCGATTTCAGAAAGATGGAGGCGCTAAAAGTAAACACATTTGGAAAACGCACTGGAACACAGGCGGTTCAAGCTCGTTGTGAGGAGTTATAACTTTTTTAAAAAATCTTTATCCGAGCGTACGGCTTGTGAAAACGTGACATATTTACCGCCGTCATCTACTATTACATAACGACCAAGTTTCATTACGCGAAACGTGGCTCGGCGTATGGAGGTGTTATGTATGGGGAAAAAAGTTAATAGACATTTTAGCCGAAATTTTGATATTTTTCTAACAAATGTAACAAAAATAACTGACCTCAGTTCCAACACCTCCGTACGCTAAAAGGCGAGAGTCATCTTTCGAGTAATGAAACTCGGTCGATATGTAATAGTATATGACGGCGGTAACTATGTCACGTTTCGCGAGCTGAACGTTCTCATAAAGATTTAAGAAATAATAACTCCTCACAACAATAACTTGAGCCGCCTGTGTTCCAGTGCGATAGGTTCGTCCAAATTTGTTTACTTTTAGCGCCTCCATCTTTCTGAAATCGCAATGACACCAATTTCCAAAACCCTGAAAAATGTCGTTAGTTTGGTCAAACGCGCACTCCACGTGAACAAAACGTGCTACATTTCTTTGACAAACATTCATAGTTTCGTGCTCCAAACGAAACATTTTCATTGGTCCAGTCGATACAGTTGTCTGGGAAACTGTCTCGCTTGAAAAGTAAACCTGCGCGAGAAAATGTTCATGCTTCACGGTTGAACACAAATGGTAGTATAAAAATGAATTCAGGAACGCATTTCTCCCGGTGCATTTCCCATAGCATCTGAAAGAAAGATAGTATTGAAGTGCATGTTTGGTCACCAACTGTTTGTCTACAGTGTTGCGTTTGTGCACTCTTTCCAGCTACTTTCGTAGTAGCAGTAACTAAAACACAACACCCTGGTTATTTTGTTCACAGTAACATTTTTTTTC
>JAHPZR010041096.1:0-12195 GCA_019787425.1 Platygyra sinensis | reverse complement strand
TTTGCCACCAAGCAACACAAGGCTTTAATGAGAACACTTTGTTGCAGACACACAGATGAAATGATTCAGAAATTAGAGTCTGCAGGATTGGGCTATCACGTGAGAGCTGACGAGACAGAAGAACGCCTTGGTAGGATTTGTATGCGAGGCTGTTAATAACAGTTAGATCTTTAAAGTGATTATTATTTCTCTATATACAGTATTAAGTAGTAGTTAATAGAATCATTCCGATTAGTATACTGGTAGATTTCTACGATAAATGGACAATGTCTCTAACTGATATCTATGATATTATTTCCATTACACAAGGTCGAATTCCATTGCGTCACCTTGTTTATCGTGTGCATGCTCTACCTGAGAGTATGCGCAGTCTTGTATGGGATTTTGGACAGTTAAATCCGACCGTGGAGGAACTCTACACCCGTCAAATTGTGCGGAGATATGTAAGTAGCGCTTTTAATGGTGATATGCAAAACAAAACTGACACACAAGAGTGGCTCAGTTTCCGCTAGCGAGGCGACTAGGAGTACCCCCCCCCCCCCTCTCCGTCCTCAATCTCCCCTAGTCCATTGCAAGGGTACACCCGACCTCAAATGAAGCTGCATTTATGTATTTCATTCACAATTGGATGGAGAGAGGCAAGTACGTGCTTTGACCGAGATTGTAACGCAGTTACGCCAATCTGGGTTTGAACCAGGACCGCTCGATCCAGCGTTCAGGGCACTAACCATTAGACCACTGCGCCTGTGCTGTAAGTTTTACATCAAACTATTAAAATTTTATGCAAAAAGATGCTTTGGTGCATGCCTGTTTCAGTTCTTCCTTAGTCTCTCTTTCGCTCACTGCGGAATTTACCAGGTCTATTTATCAACCGAAAGATAAGTTTTCCAAATAGAAACTCCCCACTTTCGAATAGTAAACATGCCCATTTTGTTTCAGGTGCAAGGAGGTCGTCTGCGAGGAGACGAAGGGCTAGTGACTGCCATAGCAACGGTGTTGGCCGCCTCGCAGGAATTCATGCGAAGAAAAAAGGTGCCGATTGAATAATGTTTAACCTTCCGGTATATAACTAGACAAACAGTAGAACATTTCAAAGTTTCAGAGCCCGTAATGTGGTGCACTGTCTCTTTCTTTTCTACGCCCCCGCAAAAGGTTTTCGGCAGTTCTTATAAAGTGATTCCCTAGAAATAACACTTAATGTTAGATTTTTTATCCATTTTGTTGTGTTTATTCCAAAACAACATATGATATGGTGCTCATTTAAAGACGCATAACTCGTCAAACATCCGTGCAACGGCACCCGTTGAGTGCATTTTTCTTTTTCGGAATGCCACTACGTATCGTGGCAACAGAGTTAATATTAAAAGTCTCAACAGATACATTGCATCGTCTTAATGGAAGAACTTGATGTGTTTCTTGGCAAAAATGTACATCTTGGATCAGAGTTAACAAAAAGTCTTTCTAGAGTGCGTCCTCTAGGGGTGGTAAGGTTCAGGTCAATAGTAAAAGGGCAAGGAAACATTTTTAGCAATTATAATTTTGTTGCCTGGCGGTAATGGATTATACACTAATTTAATGCAATAAAAAGGTACCTTACAATGCTTGTTTAAGAGAAAAAGAGCATTTATTTCGATTTCGAGCTTAGCTTGAGGGACATCTCTTACGTTGTGCACGGGCACACAGCCATTTGCGCGCATTAATGACGCTAATGACTCGGTAGGGATGCGTAATGCAATACTGAGGAATCGCTCTCTCTCTCCATCGCTCCGTTTCTGTTTCCAGATTTTGACATCATCATCATCTTCATAATTATGTCCTTATCGTGCCATGGGAGGCATAAAGCTACATATCTTCTTTTTCTTTCAAAACTAATCATGTTTCCATGTTTCATATTTCCATGTTTCATATTTCCATGTTTCATATTTCCATGTTTCATATTTCCATGTTTCATATTTCCGAAGAATAATGTCAACACCTTAAGAACTTAAATTTAAATTTTAATTGCAGGATGAATGCAGCTTCGTGAGTCTACGAGACGTGAAACGAGCGATGGAGGTAATGGTTTGGTTTTATGAGAATTTCGACAACTTTTCCCCTTTGATCCAAGATGAAGACGGCGACGATAACGACGGCGAGAAAGACGACAATGATGGTGTTGAAAGTAAACATATGGAAGAGCTTAAAGACAAACGTCCTCGTTGCAGTCAGGAACGGTCCATTATCGAACACGAGCTGTTTCCTCGCGAAGATGAACCACCTGCTGTCCAAAAAGAAAGCAGCCCATTTTTCACAGATTGGCGACCTGCTTCTCTCACCGGAGAACGTCGCCCTCCCAAAAAAGAACATGTCTTTTTCGAAGAAGCAGAATTTTTTTCCAAAGAACGACCAGCTGTCAGAAGAGAACAACTCGCTTTCAAAGAAGGGCGACCCACTATCCAAGAAGAGCGATCCGCTCTCGAAAACTTGCCATCGGTTTCTCAAGAAGAACGATCCATTTTGAAAGAAAAGCGACGCATTATCAGAAAAGCACGATCTTCTAGTAAAACGGGACGATCAACGATCAAAGAAGAGTCTTCCACTCTCGAAAAAGAAGGACCAACTCAGCTTGAAGCTATTCTTGAACCTTTTCATTTTACTGGCCCTGTGCAACCAATACCACCTGAAGCTCCTGATTTACTGCTCCCAGAAGAAATAGTCGGTGCCGCTCAGGTAAAACATCTCTTTCCTACGAATAGTCGTTTAAACAAGTAAGCCTTTAACTACGTGGTCAAATTAACATGTTGCTCTTCTCTCTACAAATAATTGGACTAGTAAAAATAATTGTCGTAATCTAGTCCGTTTAATTTAAGAGAGCTGTTCGCTACCATGGGTGAGCTCTGGTTACTAAGAGCCAACACACTAAAACAACAAAAGATGACACTTACCAAAGCGTTCTACCTCAGTCCCAGGGTAGAACTCAGTAAATTATCTTTTTCTTAAAATCTAGATATTTACGTCTTTAGGTATTTATATCATTACACTAGTTCTTATGTCATGCTTTTAGGAAAATCTGAGCGACGACATTGACCGAATCACGTGGTCATTAATTCTGGCCCTTGGAGTTTGTTACCAGGCGCGATTAACAGACAGGGATGAATACCGCGAAACAGTGGCAAAATCGTTCTGTAGTCCATGCAGACTTCCTGGTGGCGCAGAAAGGATTGAAAAGGAGATCTCTCGGTTAGTTTATTGCTTTGTTAATGATATTCATTTCCAAGCTCGTACGCCTTTATGAATAATACTAATATCGCGAACCCGTGTCAAAAGTAGCCATGGGTGGCTACTCATTGGATACCTAGTACTCTTAAACCTTAAAGGGGGTAAGTTTCTAAAGAAACTGTGGTGCTGCGTCGGTGGGAGTATTACAAGATAATTTGGTTTTATCAACTGAGTTGATAATGTGAATTGGCCACCGTAAAGAGATTCAAAAGCTGACGTTCGAGCGCTAGCCCTTCATCGGAGCGAATCGAGAAATTGTGGGTTGTGTGTGGTTTGTATAAAGAAATTTGGAGCTACGCTATTGGCTGGTGCCTGGCAACGTGAAAAACAACAGAATAAATTGATTGAATGAAAACCGTTCGTTGATACCGTGAGGATTAAGAGTGCCGCTTTGAAAAATAAATTTTTGTTCTAGAGTTTTGCGGCTTTCTGTGCTTCCTTGATGTAGGGAGAGGCCACAGACTGCCATATGTTGCATAGAATGATTCGGCAGACTAAAGTGTCTAGCGACCGGTTTAGATGCGTTTTTGTCGTCTTTCTCTACGTCGCGAAGATGTTCCCGAAATCGGTCGCCTAGTCGTCTACCTGTTTCGCCGATATATAA
Source organism: Platygyra sinensis (assembly GCA_019787425.1). Taxonomy (NCBI): domain Eukaryota; kingdom Metazoa; phylum Cnidaria; class Anthozoa; order Scleractinia; family Merulinidae; genus Platygyra; species Platygyra sinensis. Next base: position 8,333 of record JAHPZR010041096.1, on the reverse strand, counting down.
CGTTTTGCAAAGAGTGCAAGTTATACAGTAAATGACATTGGCTGAGGTACAGGTAAAATGATCAGTGATCTTAATGGATCGCTTGGGTCCCGACAATTTCTCCACGTTACAAATGAAAGGACATGTTTTGCATCGTGTGCGAGCAGCATTTAAAAGTACCGGACTGTTCACTCGTTTGAAACGCACTTCTGACTAAAAAAGTTACCTATGTTTTTGTCGCGTTTGAATGAAATTAATGGCGGTTGCGAAAGGATTCTGCCAGTATCGGGATCATTTTGAAGTAATTTAAAGTTTTTTAGAATGATGGATTTTACTGCGTTTAGTCAGAAGTGCGTTTCAAAAACCTTGCCTACAAACTGAGCGAGACATTTTTTAACGCCACGGAGATGGAATCTAAACTAGACTATAACGAGGATTCTGTAGCCACAGCGTGAAAGTACTCATTATTGTACTGGACTTTTCTTATCTAATTATATTCTGAATATTGTACTGGACTTTTCTTATCTAATTATAATTTCTGAATATTTTCCTGCCAATGCCAACCTTTCTTAAGATACCAGTCTTGATTAGCACTTAGACCATGCTTTGGCACCTCCTATATTTTCCCATAGGTGATATTTTAAGGTGTATTTAGGGTCATTTTGTTAACAAGCGCACACGACCACGCTACTCATTATCTATCACAGAATAGTGAGTGAGAAGCGTATCCAATCAGGGAACAGCATCCCTGATGGAATGCTGGTATATTCATACTAAAACTTGCTAGAAACACAGAATATGTTTTCCATTTAATTTGTTAAATATTATGAGACCTGCATAACTTTTACACATAATTGCAATTCTCCCTAAGATGCCAAGAAGCTTTGATGGCGCAACTGGAGCTTGGGCCAAGCATTGCCCGCAATGCCGCCCTTACTGAAAACGTGTTCATGATGGTGGTGTGTATTGAGCTCAGGATCCCACTGTTCGTGGTTGGTAAGCCAGGCAGCTCCAAATCTCTGGCCAAGACTGTTGTCGCTGACAACATGCAAGGAGAAAACTCAAGATCAGAGCTCTTCAAAAAGTTTAAGCAGGTGAGATTTAAACTGCAATTCACTCTCCTCAGCAAAAGAGGTGGAGCTGTATGTACCCCCTGAAATCAGAGGACCCCTGTCATCTGCTGGGGTTCCAAATTTTTTTATCTAAGTTTAGAACAAACTTACGCACAGTCAGATTACCATGTAGTCCATATTTTGTAGGGATTATTCTTAGTTTGCAATTTACCTGCTACGGTTGCTTAAAAAGGTTTGATGTAATGGACTGCAGCAATTACTCGTAGACTGTTCATTGTTACACTCAAAAGGATGTTTTTGGTTTTTAACAGATTCAGCTGGTTTCGTATCAGTGTAGCCCTCAATCAACCCCTGAGGGAATCCTGGCAACTTTTAAACAATGTAGCGAGCTTCAAGAGAGCAAAAAGTCAGATAGGTTTGCATCTGTCGTGGTACTAGATGAGATTGGACTGGCAGAGGACTCACCTAGAATGCCCTTAAAAACTTTACATCCCCTTTTGGAAGATGGAAACCAAAATGACGAAGACATCATCCAAACCGAAGAAAGGTTTACCCCCGTTGCGTTCATTGGCTTATCGAACTGGGCTTTGGACCCTGCCAAGATGAACCGCGGAATAATGCTCTGCCGTAATGAACCCGATGGGGCCGAACTGGAGGCAACTGCCAGGTAATTAGGGCGATATTATCATTACAAGCGCAATAACTTCTTTTCCTTACTAATTAATAAGCAGAAAAACTCACAGAAAAGTTACAACTGAAATAAAAATTCTATGTGAAGTTTATATGAAATAATTCATATTTGTACTGCGGTTATAGATGAAAGTGAAGAGTGATCATTGCAGTATATTTTCCAATTTAAGCAATTGGAAAGAAGAAGCCTGAAAAAAATCAGGGCTTCAACGGGATTCGAACCCGTGACCTCCGCGATACCGGTGCGATGCTCTACCAACTGAGCTATGAAGCCACACATTGGGAGCGAGGTCAATTTATTGAGTTCATATCTTCCTGCGCAGTGAAATGATGTGAAGTTTATATGAAATAATTCATATTTGTACTGCGGTTATAGATGAAAGTAACCTGCGATCAGGCGTCCCTTATATTTTTTGTCGCGGCGGGAAGGTACGCCTGATACAATTACTTGACTACTTGTCTGCCGCCCCCTAATTAATCATTTCGGATAACCAAGCAGCATTACCGGAAGTCTTGCGTGTTGTCGACAGATCGGTTCGAAATCCACCAATGACAGCCATTAGTGGGACCTTCTGACCTTCTTTACGTCATGCTAGTGGGCTGTGATTGGTGGATTTCGATCCGATCTGTCGATAACATGTATGATTGATGAAAGTTTTGGAAACGTTTCCACAGGTGTTTTGTTTTTCAAAGTCGTGTATCAAGGAAAACGGTGGTAATACATATATAGCGCTCTTGCTTAATCCCGTCGGTAGCATGGCATGCGATTCTATGAATGCATTCTATTTGTTTATCATTGAGAGTTTTGTGAACAAAACTCTGAAGAGAAGCATTTAAAGCTGACAAAAACTCGCTCTCTTCGCTCGCCTCATCAGACGTCATGATGGAATTCATCAGCACGCGGGATTTTTTTTACCGGAAATCACACCGCCACCAAGGTAACCAATCATGGCTCAGTTCTAAGTACCTTTTTGTTTCTTGACCAATCAGAGAAAAGTCCAGATTCTGGACTAGCAACAGACAAATATTCAAGTAATTGTATCAGGCGTACCTTTCCACCGTGACAAAAAATGCAAGGGACGCCTGATCGCAGGTTAAGATGAAAGTGAAGAGTTGACCTCGCTCCCAATGTGTGGCTTCATAGCTCAGTTGGTAGAGCATCGCACCGGTATCGCGGAGGTCACGGGTTCGAATCCCGTTGAAGCCCTGATTTTTTTTCAGGCTTCTTCTTTCCAATTGCTTAAATTGGAAAATTTACTGCGATGATCACTCTTCACTTTGAAATAAAAGTTCTATCTTCACCAGAGTTATCACATTCGAGCTTTGAACAACTCGGTCCTGAGGAGAATCATTGCCTTTCAACGATTCAATCTTTGATCTGTTAATTTCAAGCGATCTTTATACAAAAACATAAATTCATTTGATTATATGGCTTGTGTTTGTAGCCGATATAACCAGCGCTCTGATTGGCCAACGATTACTCCAAAGACCAAGCAGAAAGCTATATAAGAAACAACTTACTAACCTCAAACGTTCGGTCGTCGCGGGAAATCTCAAACCCTGGACTTGACGTATTGACCGAGCGATAGCAAGGTCAATACAGCAAACGCTCGGTTTAATATTTTAAAGACCTCACTCTCGTTTAATAAGTAGTTAGCCTTCACTCAGTCTCTCATACCTTATCGTTCCCGGTAGGAAACCTAAGGGCCACCAATACAGCAGCATAAACATGTACTGATTGCGGAACTGTCACGGGAAAATGGTTACAGTTCCTATCGCTGCCTTGGAGCTAAGTGTTTTTTGTTTGTTTTGTTTTCAATTTTAGGGGCATTTGTGGAGGTGGCGAAGACGTTATGGCATTGATTGAACCATTGATATCCCCGATAGTCCGTGGCTACACCAAACTCTACAATGAGCAGAAAAGTCTAAAAAAACTAAGGGATGGAAAAAAAGATGAATTCTTTGGACTACGAGATTTTTACAGGTGTGAATGTTTTGACTGTTGCAATATTTCATGCACAAACCAAATTAAGGGATGTGTGATAACACCAAATAAGCGGCCGGTCTGTATGTCTATGAACGTTTACAATGAGGAGTCGAAGGCCAGCCTGTGCATATACCCATACTTTTGGCTTTGGACTTTCGGTGTCAAATCTACGGAATCCTTAATTTTTTTTCTTAAAATTACGGGCTGCCCATTCCGTCTTGGGGTTTTCAGCATATTCATGTGACGTAGTAAATGTAAATAAATTTGTAGTAACTACTGATAGATTGACCCGCCTAGACTAGTAGAACTATCCGCGGGCCAATCCAACTGTAAAATGTAGGATTTTATTAACAAACAAAATGATGACGATGATGTTGGTGATAATGATTTTGATTTATCTTTCATAATATTGTAATAATAATTAAAGACCTAATTTACAAATTTTTTGCTATTACCCAGTCTCCTTAAGATGGTCGTCCACATTGCAAGAGAAGAGGGACGCCGACCCAACAGGGAAGAGCTCGAACACGTGATTAAACGTAATTTTAGTGGCTTGGTGGAAGATGGCTTCGACCCTGTTGAAATCATCATGAGGCATGTCGTGCCTGGATATTACGGGGTAAAGATAATAATTATATACATGTATACATTTGTGAAAAAAACGAGCACGAGACCTCTAAGTTAACTTTTGCTTCAAATTATTGTTAGCTCAATCCTTCAAAGAGGACGTCAATTTTATCAAAGAGTTCAATAGAATGAATGATACAGTGACTAGTGTTGTCTCCCCCAGTTCAGTCACGGAGCACAAGATAACGTCTCAAATAAACAATTATCTTCTTTGTAACAACATCTTGCTCATTAACAGGAAGAAGAAGAACGCCGAGGCCTGGATAGTGTAGACCTTATTCGAGCAAGCCTGGACCGCAAAAGCGCCATGGGGTGGGTCTCAATAGTATTTTTGTAAGTTTGTACCGATACGTCTAGGCCAGTTTAGCCTTGATACTGATTGTGTTGCCGTTTGGTAAAGTCTGCATACGAGCCAAGTGGCCCATCAGGCCGGAGCTTATCCCGGTTTCCTTAGCATGAAGCGACTGAGAGTATTTCTACTCCCCCCTGGATGGGATGCTAGTCCATCGCAGGGTTACCCCCCAGCATTAAATTCGCCGGTACCCATTTATACACCTGGGTGGAGAGTGGCACTGTGAGAGTAAAGTGTCTTGCCCAAGAACACAACACAATGTCCCCGGCCAGGGCTCGAACCCGGACCACTCGATCCGGAGACGAGCGCACTAACCATGAGTCCACCGCGCCTCTCGCCGTTTAGCTGGAAGAAACTGAGAACTCGAAAAATTGTTTTGCCCTTATTGCTTTCAGGTGAAAATGAATTATACGTTTCGAATCGGCTACTTAGAAGCCTTTATACTGCCTGGTTACAGAACAAAAAAGTCGACTCGACGAATTGGTGGTTTATATATATGTCGTTACCGATCAACTTTTTTGCTTAAAAGCTGAGGCATGTAATTTTCTTTAGTCCTCATCAATTTTGTTGTGATTTCATATTTTTTGTTTTCTTTGCAGAGGAGGGCGCTACTTGCTAATAATGACTGAGAACTTTGCAGCTCTGCCAAGAGTAAAACAGATTTTGTTAGAAGAAGACTCTGAAGAACCATATGTTATTTTTGGTAGCGGTTTTCCAAAAGATCAGTTATTCACCCAGGTACAATGTTATTTTCTAGCATGTCGTTATTACAGCGTCTGTCTATGTATCGCTCTGCCTCTCCGTATGTCTATCAGTTTGTATTTCGGCGACACGTTTTTGATCTGTAATTGAAATTCCATAGGTTTGCCGCAACATCAACCGTGTTAAGATCTGTATGGAAACCGGGAGAACAGTAATTCTGTTAAACCTCGAAAACCTCTATGAAAGCCTCTACGACGCACTCAATCAGGTCAGTCTTGTTAAGGTCACCAATGGCGAATACTGTTAGTTACGCCTAGTGGATACACAGCTACTCTGACAATCTTATCATGATGCCACTCATGGTCAATTAGAGGACAAATGAATAAAAAGGTGACTTCGATTTGTCTTCTGCAAGAACAGAAGACGAAATCAGTGATCAGTTGTAAAATTCCGACGAGAGAGAAGCTAGGTAGAATTGCGAAATAACCTGGATTCTTTCAAGTTTTAACTTGGCAAAATGATTCCGAAACTCGTGATCTCATAAACTCCGAAATATGTGCGATAACGCAGGACTAAAATTCAGTACAATTTCTCAAACTAACCGTTTTCAGAGAATTCCATTCAGAAATTCATGAACACTCGCTAAATTACACGTGTCATGTATATTATAAATTCGGTCTACTCGAATCAGATGAGGAACACTTATAGTAAACCAGGCAGGTTTATTTATGGAGACACGTCAAACTTTGACTAATATGTATTTTTCGCCTATCTGAATAAAAAGTCATCCAAATATCTTTGATGGTTTTCTCTCTAAAGAACTTCTGTAGAGAAGTACTGAATCGGTTACATCGCGTAAACAGGTGGTAAAAAGTTTGGCGAATTTTTCAAGATGCACACGTGATAACGCCAACTATGTCTTATTGATGATACAAAGTAGCCAGTAGGCGCCCTAGAAATTTAGCAGTTATTGTAAAATTATTTTTTGAAGCTTTACTGTTTCGTGACTCTTGCCTTTTAGTATTACGTGACTTTTGGAGGAGAAAACTATGTCGATCTGGGACTTGGTAATCACCGAGTCAAGTGTCGCGTTCACAAAGATTTCAGGTAGCCATTTTGTATTCTTGAATATCATTATACACTCCGATATTTGTTTTATTGACAAGTTGGTGGAAGCCAAAGAGTTAGTCAATGACAATTCAACCCCCTGGGGATACTCCCCAAAGTTTTTTGTTGAGGTTTGAAACCTGTACGTTATTTCGGGCCAAAATCTGTGATTTTCCACACATAGTTTCAGACGTGAGCGAAAATTATTAGATACCCTTTTGTAGACATCCTAAGTTGGTGCAGGGCTCTTAATATGACCGCAGCAGCTTGTCAAAAATGGTTTGCATTTGTGTAGACATTTAAGAAGGGCTACAAATTTGGCAAGATTGATACGAAAAAATTATTTCGGTAAACAAAATACTCAATGCCAAGCCAGAGTGAAAAATATTCCCTATTACATGTTGAATTTTAATTTTAAATAATACTGTTACGCCCTGGGCTTAAGTTGGGCCTTAATTAATTGTAAATGATAGCTTAATGGTTCACTTACAGCCTACCACTGAATGTTTATTCTCCTGGACTTAAAGCGAATTTAACAATTAGTATTAACTCTCTTTTCGACAGATTGATTGTCATTGCCGACAAGGACGTGGTTTACAACAAGTTTCCCATTCCCCTGATTAACCGCCTAGAAAAACATTTCCTTGTAATGTCGTCTGGTCTCACAGATGCACAGGAGCAAGTTTCCAGGGAACTGAACGCATGGGTTGAAGACTTTGCCGACATTTTCCAGCCAGCCCACGAAGCAAAGAAGAGGTAACTAGAAAACGTGTGCTTTTGATTTCAATCTGTCCTTTTCTAGTGTATCAACCAAACTTAATTGTGCCTGCGATATATGCGACGTTAACGGTATAAAAAAATCGTGTGGTTAAACATACATGTAAAGTGGTTAACACGCGTAGCGAGGTGGTAAACATTTATGTACCACTTGTTTTTACCATATGAGCTCAGAAGACAATTCATTTATTAACAAATGAAACATCTTAGCGCCCAGTGAAATCCTGTTGCGGATTTCTTTAGAAACGAGTAGGTTTGATTCCTTTTCAGTATTGATTGACTCCCACTTACTTTAGGTTAACTGCTCTTATAGTTGACAAAATTAAAATAAAACGAATAGCATCTGGAAATTAATTTTTTGCATATACCCATGCATTATTCTAAATATCTCATCGATTTCAAACCACTTCATAAAGTTTGCAAAGCAGAGAATTTCAAATCAAGTCCCCGATCAAACCTTCATTTGAAAATTGCTTTTTAATAAATCATCGAAGGTAAACAAAGAAAACACGACTGTGATGGGGTTCGGCAGAGAATTTTTCCACTTTGTTTCTCCGTTTTCTCCTTAGTGTTAGTTTCGATTGAGAAGCTTTATCAAACACTCAACACAGCGTTTGAAATTATTTTTAAAACACTGGAAATTCGTCAAAAATACTCCGCTGTGCGTCGTATTTTCAACTCTCTTCTCCGTGTTTGGAAATGTGGTCAAACACGGTCTTTCGTGTTTGATATATCACAAAAAAATCAACCTTGCCCGGGTAACACAGTTAAGTTATAAGAATTGTTTGCGCAAAGAAGCTTATTGCACATAAACTATGAGGTACAGATGGTCTCACCTAGGTTTAGGTTTATGTCGCAAATTTTCAGCTTACCAATAGGAGCGTTGTTGGCCTGCATTAGCTATTATATAAATGATGTCTTGATCTTACTTCAATTTTTGGACAACAATTTTAGTCCCGATTCTATAGGAAAACTCATTAGCTGACTCGTGAATTCCGCGTTAAATTGCACTTGAAAACCGATATCGCACGAATCGCGA